>CAUYSK010026262.1:0-28972 GCA_963575035.1 Avahi laniger
AGACACTTGCTTCCTATTTTGTGTATGTGTGTGTGCTATGTGTGTTCCAGTGCACACAGGAAATATTTAAAGTGATGACCTTGTGTGTAACTTTCCACTTTTTTGTATTTTCAGTATTATTCAAATTAAAATGCAAAGAAATCTGTCAATACTACTTTCTGTTGATGTAAATAGACATACCCACATATATATACATTTATGCAAGAAAAAACTTTGATATTTATAAACATGACTTCTCTCTTTTGAGAATGGATCCTTTTTACAAAAATGGCCTTTGTTGTGCTGAGAAATTTTGGTCCTATGTGGGTAACTTAGAAAGTAGAATTCAGAGAAACCTGAATTGCTTTGCATGATTGCTATGGGTTGGATGTGGTTTGTAACTCACAAAATTCACGTTGAAATTTGATTGCCAATGTAATGGTGTTGAGAGGTTGTGGGACCTTTAAGAGATGTTTTGTTCATGAGGGCTCCACCCCTCACGAAGGGATTCATGCTATCTGGCTCTCAAGGGACTGGATTAGTTACCCAGAGAGCAGGTTGTCAATGAAGCCAGGCTCCTTCTCCTGTTTGGTATCTTCACACAGGCTCACTTCCCCTTCTGCTTTCTACTTTAGGGAGAGGAACATGTGAGAAACTGTCATTGCTGTGGGCAAGAACTGGAGGGAGAACAATCTAAGAGGCCTGGTCCCCATTAGAAGGAGAGTCTGCTATAATCCATGTTTTGAGGATTAGATCATGCTCTGAAAATCGCCTCCATCCTAGCAGTTTATTAATAAGCAATAACATGTGACTGAAATAGAGGTCCTGGAACAGCCAAGCCTTCACCATGGTAGGTTCATTAAAATCAATACCACATTCATTTGGGGAAGAATACCAGATCATAAAGAATGTTCTCCCTCATGATCAGGGTTGAGATGGAAAAGGGAGCTGTTTAGTACCATTTTCCATTTCTCTTCCTCTCTCACTCTGATTTTTAATCTACTATATGTAATAAACAGGTCTTATTCTTTTCTATTTACTAAGGTCAAGGAGTGGTTGATTCTATTGAACAAAATGGATTAGCTAATTAAAATTGAAATAGGCTGTCTAGAATTGAAGTAAATCCTAAACTCCTCTCTACGAGAAAGACCTTGCTCATAAGGCCCTTTTATACATGAAATGTGTAAAGCACTCGTAGTGCTTGGAATCTAGCAAGCTCAATAGATGACAATTATTAGGTAGTAATAATAATAGCCTGAGATTATCCCAATTAGTAGTAGTGGCTAACCAATACAAATGAGTAAAGTATCTACCAGTCATAAGAGCATGGCTCAACTTCCACCTACTTGCAAGGGTCTGTTGCATCACACACTCACGTCTACGCTAACCTGGGCGAGGAGAATGTATTTACCTTGACTGCCTTAGGACAACAGGCCTCCCCACTTCTTCCCTCCTGAGCCAGGGGCTAAGCAGCTTCTGAAATGTAAGTGAATTTCAAACTCAGAGTTTTGTTAGAAGGAGGAAAGGAGGAATGGCTACTAGACAACCAACCAACAGTGTGTGTTACAGTCAAGCATTCCCACCTCTTTGTCTGCCACTTCCTAGCAAATCCCATAACCATATGGTTATGAATTTAGTAGAAGTGTGATGAAGTGAGCATTAGGAGTTTCCATATGGAAGTGTTTTCCCTTCTGTATATCTCATGCTCTCTTATGCTTTCAGACTTTCATACACGCTGCTGCTTTCTTTTTTTTGGAGACAGAATCTCACTCTGTTGCCCTGGCTAGAGTGAATGCCGTGGCATCAGCCCAGCTCACAGCAACCTCAAACTCCTGGGCTCAAGCGATCCTCCTGCCTCAGCCTCCCGAGTAGCTGGGACTACAGGCATGTGCCACCATGCGCAGCTAATTTTTTCTATATATTTTTAGTTGTCCGATTAATTTCTTTCTATTTTTAGTAGAGACAGGGTCTCGCTCTTCCTCAGGCTGGTCTCAAACTCCTGAGCTCAAACAATCCGCCCGCCTCAGCCTCCCAGAGTGCTAATATTACAGGCGTGAGCCGCCGCGCCCAGCCTCATGCTGCTGTTTTTGCTTGTCATTTCTTTAAGTTTCTCATCTTATTCAGACTTCAGGATTCAGCCAAAGTGTCCTTTATTTGTTTATTCAATCTATATCCGACAAATACGTATTTTCCATTATATGTCAGACATATAAAAACTATAACACATCTTTGATGAAGAGAGAAACATAAATCAATAATTAAAACACAGTACAGTAAATGCTAATAAGGAGGTATACCTCTGAGACCGAGTCACTAACTCCACTCTAGATAGGAAGGTAAACTTGTTGGAGGAGGAAGGATTAAATGGTATCTGAAAAGATGAGGAATCACAAAGGCAGGCAGGAAGAATATAGCCCTGCCAGCATGTGCTGGGTTCTGAGAGAGCGTGTGCGATGGTTAATTTTATGTGTCAACTTGACTGGGCTAAAGGATGCCCAGATAGCTGGTAAAATATTATTTCTGGGTGTGTCTGTGAGAATGTTTCTGGAAGATATTAGCACTTGAATCAGTAGAATGAGTAAAGAAGATCTGCCCTTACCAAAGTGAATGAACATTATCCAATCTGTTGTGGGCCCAAATAGAACAAAAAGGTGGAAGAAGGGCAAATTCTCTTTCTCTCCGTGAGCTGGACCATCCATCTTCTGCCCTTGGACATCAGAGCTCCTGGTTCTCATGCCTTTGAACCCCTGAGTTTATACCATTCAGACTTAGAATCATACCTTGGATCCCCTGGTTCTCAGGCTTTTAGACTCAGCCTGAATAGCTTGCAAATAGCGTATCATGGGACTCCTCTGTCTCCATAATCATACCTCCTTTTCACTGTAGCTCATTCTCAAGCCATCTTTTTAGGTCCCACAACCCCCGTTCAGACAGAAAGATCTACCCCTGGATGTTTCCTATCTGGGCTTTGTCTGAATTAAAGTGCCTCTGGTGATTGCTTCATGTCTACAGTTACTTAAAAGAGTGCCTATTCATATAGATCTTTGAGGATGCTGATGGTAGAACTCTCACTATGGAATTGCTATAAATATTCTCCCACTTTGCCTATAATAAAAGTAAAAATTAAACTTAGTACAGTCATCTGCCATTTAACTACAGGGACATGTTCTGAGAAATCTGTTATTGGGCAATTTCTTCCTAGGGCAAATATCACAGATTGTACTTACACAAACCTAGATGGTATAGCCTACCACACGCTAAGCTGTAAGGTATAACCTATTGTTCCTAGGCTACATACCTGTAGAGCACGTTACTGTGCTGGATATTGTAGGCAATGGTAACCCAATGGTAAGTATTTGTGTACCTAAACATAGACAGGTACAGTAGAAATACAGTATAAAAGATTTAAAATGATAAATGTTTACAGGGAACTTAATGACTGGAGCCTATAGGACTGGAAGTTGCTCCAAGTGAGTCAGTGAGTGAGTAGTGAGTCAATGTGAAGACCTAAGACATTACTGTACACTACTGTAGGCTTTATAAACACTGTTACCTAAGCGACACTAAATTTGTAAAAAAAAATCTCGTTCTTCAGTACTAAATGTCTTAGCTTACTATAACTTTTTAAATTTATAAACTTGTTAATTTTTTAACTTTTTTTACTCTTTCATAATAGCACTTAGCTTAAAACACAAACATGTACAGCTATACAAAAATATTTTCTTTCTCTATATCCTCATTCTACAAGCTTTTTATGTTTTTTTAAAATTATTTTTACTTTTTCAATGTTTTTGTGAAAAACTAAGACACGAACACACGCATTAGCCTAGGTCTATACAGGGTCGAAATCATCAATATCACTGTCTTCCGCCTCCACATCTTGTCCCACTGAAAATTCTCCATCTTCAGGGGTAGTGACACACATGGAGCTGTCATCCCTATGATAACAATGACTTCTGGAAACCTCCTGAAGGACCTGCCTGAGGCTCTTTTACACTTAACTTTTTGATTTTATAAGTAGAAGTACCCTCTAAAATAATGATAAAAAGTATAGTACAGTAAACACATAAACTGAACTAGTAACATAGTCATTTATTATTATTACCAAGTAAAATCATCCCTCAGTATCCATGGGGGATTGTTTCCAGAACCTTTCAAAGATACCAAAAGCCATGGATGCTCATGTTCCTGACATAAAATGGCATAATGTTAGCATATAACCTATGCATACCCTCCCATATACTTTAAATCATCTCCACATTACTTATAACACCTAACATTAATACATAGAAATGCTATGTAAATAGTTGTTATATTGTATTATTTAGAAAATAACGACAAGAAAAAAGGTCTCTACATGTTCAGCACAGGTGTAATTTTTAAAATAAAAATTTTAGTTTTTTTTTTTTTTAGAGATAGGGTCTTGCCTTATTGCCCAGGCGGGAGTACAGTGGCAAGATCATAGCTCACTGCAACATTGAACTCCTGGGCTCAAGCAATCCTCCTGCCTCAGCCTCCTGAGTCGCTTGGATTACAAGCATGAGCCATTGTGCCTGGCTGAATTTTAAAAAATATTTTTGATCCACAGTTGGTTGAATCCATGGATACAGAACCCATGGATATGGAGGGCCTACTATATTATATATTGTACGTAATTGTTGTGTACTATGCTTTTATACAACTGACAGTGCAGTAGGTTCGTTTACATCAGCATCATCACAAACACAGGTAATGCATTGTGCTAAGAAATTACAATGGTTACATCACTAGGCAATAAGAATTTTTCAGCTCCTTTCTAATCTTACAGGACTAATGTCATATATGTGTTTGTCATTGACTGAAATGTTATGTGGCACGTGACTATATTAAGTTGGAATAGTTTTATGACAGTTTATTTTTCTGACTTTGTGCTTAGGATTTTGCTTTTTACCCTTACATTGCATCACTTTTATTTTTATATTTTAATAGTTATTTTTAATATGTCTGCTATTGTGAGGTATATTTCATCATTTTTAGAAGTATGTTAGGTGTTAAATTAGAAATAATGAACAAATAGTAAATGGTATAAAATTAGCTTAAGATTTGAATTGACATGAGCCATTTAAAAGAGATTCTTAAAATTTATATGAATATCATATATGGAATTTTGGTTACATGTCATTACCTTATATATTAAGTGGAAATAATTCACTATTATTAATAATGATTGAAATTTTAATGATTTCAATGGTGAATATAGAAAAACAAAGGAAAACAGAGCAGTGTGTATGAATTATTGGATCACTCATCCTTGAAAAAGAGGAAAAAACAGTATTTTCAAACTCAATTCAGAAGTAGAGAAATTTGCTTATTTAATAGATATAAGTTATCATTAGTCATAATTTAGAGTGAAGTGTAAGGTGTTAAATGGAAATTAAATGATCAAATTTCCTCATGAGAAATGAATGGTATGAAGTATTGTTTCCATGAATATAGCTTTTTATAAATAGACAAATAGATCAAGTGTTATTGCATGTTAAAATCATTACACTCAATCAAATATTAAAGAACATAAGCTTATTTTATTATTTGCTCTCTGTGGGGGTGGCTAGATGTCAAGAATTACTTTTTAAAAAGTTCACCCAGAATGATGTATTTGATTTTCTTGTGTTTCTCTAGATATTCTCTATATTTTGTTAGAACTTGGTCATGTCTGTCAAATGATAATGCATAATGTAGAGCCAGTTTACTAAAATGTCTTGGAATTGAACCTCTAATCCATCAATGGAAATATAAAATTTGGCCTAGATCAAAGTCTACCCCTCACATGTTTGTAGGTTTAGATTATATTCTTTGTGACAAGAGCTGACTGTGGTGTAAGTCAATGTCTCTCTCCCAAAAATTGTGACATTGTCTTCTGGTCATTTACTGATTCTTATCTGAACCAGTGGCTTTATGAGGTAACACATCCAGAATTATAATGAGAGCTATTGTTTTAGCTGCCTCTGGGTTGACATCATGTGGTCATCAGGTTATCACAAAACTAAACTCTGTAGGAAGAGGTATCCAAATATTCATGTACCAGAACTTTCACAGGATCCGAAAGTTTCAGTACAATAATTTGATTGGATAATGCTGGAGCCAACAGTGACTCCTATTAGCGAAGAACTTTCAGGAGAATGATGCTGTAGAATAATGGAAAATACATTAGAATATGTTGTCAGTTATATGTGAGCTGCTCACCATCTTCATCCATCTCCTTAGAAAAGCCAATCAAAATCTCTGAGTGTATCTTTTCATCTGTAATATAAGAGAGTGGATTATGTTATTACCAATAGCCCTCGCATCTCAACTTTCTACGATTGCTTTAGCAAAACAAGAATAAACAAAGCATCCAGTTTTGTTCCAGCTAATATAGCCTTTAGTCACCCACATATACACATCTACATTTGATGTCACATGGATAACATATAAAATAGGAGGAAAACTCTAAGGCCATTTAAAGTTAGAGAAGGTTTGTAAAGAAGCCCAACAGTAAAGCTAATATAAAATCAATTCTATATGAATAATAAAAATAAACAAAAACATAATACATTGAGAATTTAATGATATTTCCACACAGGAAAGGGCTTATTCATCCCAGACTCAGGGACCTACATTATTCCTCCCAACTAGGACAGAGTATATCTGGCTTTTCTCTGAGGAATCACATCTAAATGCAAATGCAAAGGCTTTCCCATGTGATCCACAGCAAAGCCAGGAAGAAGCTGAGAGGTATATTCACATTTCTTGAACTTTTATTCAGTTCCTTCTACACTCAGTTTTCTTAACAAAAGCACTCTTAAATCATTTTACATTTGAAAAATAAGAGACAGAAAAAAAGATCTTTCAGATGGATCTAATGGCTAATTGTTTGGAAGTATCAAGTTGCTTTGTGATAGTCCTGATAAATGAAGTAAAAATAGATCTTGGCTGCTCCTTAGTTTTCAAAATGCAAAAACATCCACAATGTAATTTATCACTGTCTTTAATATACACCTAATATTTTTAAAATTTCAACTTAGTTGCTCTCTTTGCACAAAAGAACTAATTTTACTTCCTCAGTGAAATGGTTTAAACAATTTGAGTGTTTTCTGCTAAGATCTGCCTCAGAAATCTTTACATTGAAAATATAAAAAAACATGTTGGAAATAAAGAAAATAATCTTGTAACTTAAAGTCAGAGTATCTTTTTAGTGCTAATACAGATCAATTTAAAATTGTTAATTGAGGTTTAATAGACTATAGCCCAAGGACATTGCCATATGAGACTTTTGATTTTTTTCCTCCAATGTCAACACACTGTGCTAAAAATCCTTCCAAGAATAAAATGTTTTCCATCCTTTTTAATTTATTAGTAAACACTTGTAAGAATTTTAATCATCTCTTATAGATAACAAGTAATGATTAAAATGCAATGAATAACCAACCATGGCACAGCTGGTTGCCATCTCAGAGAGTCAGTCAAGCAGCTGTTTCATTTATAATATGACATGAATGCTCAAAAGTCAGATTGTTGACAATCCTATCATCATATGCTGTAGGCTTAGATTTGGCTTGTCATTTCTAGGACTCTCTCCTGGGAAGCTGTATGTGAAATGCTTTCTGTTTACAGTGAGAAAGAAAATTTTGTTCTTTGTGTTTAACTTAAGAAAAGGACGTAATTTGTGCTCTGCAAAGGGAAATTATAACACTAATTGTTTAGGCTATCATTTTAAATACCTACATATGTGCACACACATTGTATAGAGTCCTTTGTGGTATGTGTAGTCTATTATATCATATTATATTAAATATAATTATTGTACTATAAAAGTTATTTTCTTCCTTGCTCACACATTCTATTTAATAGTCTTTACCACTGTTGATGAAAATCTCATTTTACCAGAAAGATGACATTAGAGATAAAGTATGTAAAGATGTTTGATAAAATGCTTAATGCAGGTAGGTTATCTTGTCGTCATGGAAAAATTTCTAAAAGCTTTATATTTCTTTTGGTCTTTTTCTTCTTTTAGTAAAATTATGACTTTAAGTAAAATTATGAGTTGCTCTTGGTGGAAAATACTTGCCCTATATCACACACCCTTACATTGTAATGTGCCATTGCAAAATTGCAAAATCCTGAAACCTACTCCAACAGGCTTTCAAATTATATCCTTGATTTTAGGCACTGTGATAAATAAAAGTGAGAAAGCAGTCAGGCTGACATTGAGAACAAGGAAAATACAGTAGAAATGGGAGAACAAGGAGATAATAATTCAGAGACAGGAGTGAAACAAAATAATGGATTTTTAAGAGACATTCAGTGGTGACCCTCCATCATCATGGTTCCCTCAGATGAGAATGGCATTCAGAATTTCTACCCTCTGAACTTTTCTCATTTTTAAAAGTCTAGCTCAAGAGTTCTTCCCTTTCTGAAGCTAGAAATTCCTCCAAAGTGTGATTCATCCCAATATTTAATCCTATTGTCAAGATAATATTGATTAATATTATCTTGTCAATAATGTTATTCATTGATAAGAATAATATTAAAGTCCAAGATTACTTTATTTCAGAGAAATCATAAAATACATATCAAGTTGTAATAATTTCTTCTTGGTTACCAGTGTTGAAATTTATTGAAAATTCAATTAAGGTATGTTTCTTATTACAGCTGAGAAAAGCATGACAAAAATTTGCTTTGCACCTCTATAGAAATATGTTGACTGCTCTAATTTGGTTTGGCTTTGAACTTGTTCCGATGTGATTAGGTAACATGGACCATCATTATTAAGGAAGATAATTCTCATTAAAGTCAAAACAACAAAAAGTTAACTTAATTAGTGGCATGTTTGGCTAAATAAGAGAGGACTTTAAAATTTCTTGGAAAATGGAATTAAAAGATAAAAACTAAAAAATGAAACTTGTTTTTCTTAACATACACTCTATTAAGTTCAGGAGAATTTGGTAAATAATGACACCAGACATTTATTCCATCCCTAAAGAACTGAGGGTCCTGGGAATTTAACCACATCAATGCCATTTTTTACATTATTAACTGAAGAAAATGGGTGCCCTTTACAGATTTTTTTAAGATTAAGAAACAACAAGTCAGAGGATCCAAATCAGGATTGTAAGGTGAATGCCTAGAAGGATTCTCTGGTCCAGCTTTCCCAGGTGTTTTTCTGCTAAAGCTTTGGCTAACTTTCTCAAAGCCCTATCCTAATAAGCAGTTGCTATTGTCCTTTGGCCTTCCAAAAAGTTAACAAGCAAAACTCTGTGAGCATCTCCAAAAAACTGTTGCCATGACCTGTGTTGTTGACTGGTCTGCATTTGCTTTAACTGGAGCACTTCCACGTGTTTGTAGCCATTGCTTTGATTGTGTTTTGAATTCAGGATCATGCTGGTAAAGCCATGTTTCACCTCCTCTTACATTTCTTTTACAAAACGCTTCTGGATCTCAATGCCATTTGTTTAAAATTTTCCATTGAAACCTCTACTCTTGTCTAACTGATCAGGGCAAAATAGCTTTGATACCTATCAAATGGAAAACTTGCAGAATTGTAAATTTTTAGTCAGAGTTATGTAAGCCTAAGTAATTGAGATGACAATAGCGTTGGCTATTGTTTTTTCTGTTAATTGTTGGTCCTCTTCAATTAGGACATGAACAAGATTAATTTTTTTCCTTGAAAATTGATGTGTATAATCTGCCACTGCAGGCTTCATCTTCAGCATCATCTCATCCCTTCTTAAAACAAGTTATCTCTTTATAATTTGCTAATTTTTTTGTGGCATGGTCTCCATAAACTTTTCATAAAATACCAATGATTTTTCCATTATTTCACCCAAATCATAATTTAATGTTTGTTCTTGCTTCAATTTTAGCGGAATTCATGTTGCTCAGGGACTCTATTCAAACACGTCTTACCCTTCATAGTGCCTCATAGATCCTGTTCAGATTTGTTATAATGAGTTTATTTTGGTGCAAAAAATTTTGAAATCCATGCATAGCTTTTTCATAATGTGCATTTTCCATGAACTTTTTGAATACCCCCTGTCTAAGGAGGTAAATAACCTAACTGTGAGTTTCTGAAGCAGCAAAAGAAAGAAGATTGCATGATTAGCATTTATGAAGATGTTTAAGAATATTGATCATATAATTTAAGAATATAATTGCCATTTGCATAAGATTATATAGTTTAGTAAATATACTTAAAATAGAAGAAATTAGATACCTTTCTGAAATTCCTTTGATTAAATTTTAATTATGTGAGTTAGAAAAAATATTAGTTTTCCTTTCTACAATTCAACAGTTACTTATTGTTTAAATTTCTCCAAAAGTCCTCAATAGGCAAACATAGAACAAACCATATTTGTACCTTGTTCTGAAAATTATCTTGGCATTTCCTGATATTACCACTGCCATTGGACCTATAATTAGGATTTCTACTCTGGGCAGCTTTCCAAGTGCAACTCCAAAATAAGACTTGTTTGTGAGCATTCTGAACAGATGCCAGCCACTAAACCCAAGTGGAAGGTAAGTGGGTGCCTTGGCAAATTGGATTATATACACAATTGCTGGCAAATTTTCTCTTTTTCCTGGTTCCAAACTTAGTTATGAGAATATTGATCATTTTACAATGATGTTGAGTCAGAGAACAAAAAGTGACCTTGGAAGATATTAATGGGTCACTTTCGTCTTCAAATATTCAGGCAGGTTGACAGGCAGGGCAAAAAAGAAATGAAGGTAAAAAGGAGGAAAGAAGGAAAAGAAAGGAGAGAGGGAAGGAAGGAAAGAAAGAAGGGAGAGAAATCTACCACAACAGCTAATTTTAATGAGTCTTTTGGTTTACAGTAGAACTAAAACTAGGTTTTAGAGTTTTTCAGTCAGAAACTAAGGATGAGAAGGAGAGAATAAATCACTAAAATAAACAATGTAGAAAGAAAATACTTCTTTCTTGACTCGTTATGATAGGCAAATAATATGCAATAGCTCCTTGCCAATGTATTTTACCAAACAGAGGAAATTAAACAAAATCCTCTGCAAATGTAAGACGGTGGATAGGAAAACAGTTGAAAACAGCATTCTTTATTTGACTGTTATGTTTTATTGCATATGTTACCAGATTTCTACAGATACAATAAAGCTGGCTTTATATTAGAGCTATAAGCCCTTCCACTTTTGATGGCTTCTGGCAGCGTATTTTATCAAATGTACTCTCAGACATTCACACAAGGTTGGCATTTATTTCTGTCCTTAAAATCTAAGGCAGGATTGCCATTTAGGTCTTATGACACAACAAAAGCTATCAACTGGTTTCTAAGACAAAGTTTAAAAGGGGAAAACTCCATTGCCCAATTAGCTGTATATTTAACTACATTAGTTGCTGTCTTTAAATAAAAAATATAATATTTAACATACATTTACATATGTAAATCTACATAAGCTTACATAAATATAGTTTATTTTTAAATATTTTATAATCAGTAAGAGCATATCGAATTTGCTGAAAAGTTAATTATAAAGTCTTTGGCCTTCATTCTGTTCCATACTAATCTCATTTTTCTTTTATCAAATGGCCATCTATCTGGAACATGTTACTCTATTCTTCGTTAAGTTAACATCAGATAGCCCTTGTCCTGTCAAATGCCAATACTCCTTCCTGATCTATTTTTCCTTAGGTATACCCTGTCCACCTGCAAATTCAGTCTATCCCATCCACAGGATCTTCTCCCACAATTTACCAATCAGCTCCAATGATTCAAATCTTTTTAAAAAGACAAAAACAAAGCATTCCTTGATTTCACATGCCTTTCTAGCCCTACTCAGTTTTTCTGTTTCTCTATATAGCCCAGATTCTGGTCATCTGCTAGACAGCCATAGTGTTTCCATAATACTTCTGTTGTACCATTTCTGCTTTCTTACCTTTCTGTCTTTAACTCACACCAAGGGGATTCTCCCCTTACTTTTCCAAAGAAAGACCTTTTGTTAAAGTCACAGAAGCCTAGCCAAAATGCAATGGACCTTTTAGTTATTAGCCTACTAAATCTCTTTGTTTCTCTCTTCCAGACACCACATTCTCTTGTCAGGTGTTGCCTTCTAACCTCTGAAGTGCTCCTCCCCAGTTCCATATCAGTCACTTCCTGCTCTAAGCAATTTCTAAATGTTGGAGTTCTACAGAGTCTGGCCTCAGACTGTCTTCAGTTTTTATTCATGTGAAGATAAAGACAGAGATCAGCCAAGGAATGCCAAAGATTAAGAGCAAACCACCAGAAGTTAGGTAGTAACATGGAATAGATTTCCCTCATGGCCTTCAGAAAGAACCAAACCTGCTAACACGTTGTTTTCAGACTTCTAGTCTGCAGAACTGTCAGAAGATAAATTTCTGTTTCTTAAGCCACAAAGTTTGTGATATTTTGTTAAGGTAGTCCTAGAAACTAATACAATGCTTAATTCTTTTGACTCAGTTATTCCATGTATAGAAATATATTCTAGATAAATAATTCCATACCAATAAAGGTATAGTAAAAAATGTACATGGAAGCATTATTTATATTAGCAAAATAAAAAGTTATACTGCGGGGGGGGCGGGGAAAAAAGTTATACTTCATCTGTAATGTAAAATGTCATATAGTCCATTTTTAAAATATGTTTTGAGCAATATTTAATGACACAGGCAAAAGCTTATTCTATAGTGTCAAGTTGAAAAATAGTGAGACTTCCACTTTTGTTTCAGGTGGAGTAACATGGACTGGATTTACTTCTTTCTGTGCCTGAAACAACTAAGACAACCAGCAAAGTATATAAAAACGACACTTTAAAGGTTGAGAAAGGAGCGCTGAAGAATTTTCAAAAGAATTTGGATTTGTTAAAACTCAGAATTGTACTCTAAAAAAGGATAATTTTACTATATGTAAATTTTACCCTAATAAGCCTCATCCACAAAAAACAAAAACAAGAAAAAAAAAACAATGGCACTCAAGGTATGGGATTGATGAAAAACAATGATTTTTGAAAGCTGTGCAGTAAATTGGATGAGCCCTCCGATTTCCCCAACTTACTGCCTGGAGAAATTTTCCAGGCTGTGGCTTATGTAGGGAAAATATAGGCAGAATCTGGAGGTTTCTTTAAGCTGAGGAAATGAAGCTGGAGTTTCCAGAAGCCAACGAAGACAGAATTCACAGGACAGAGCACCACAAATGAGAAAGCAGCACAGACAGTCAACTCTGGAGACTTGCAGATGGCACCCCTCATTATTCAGGTGAATGCTGATAGCTCATGCATGTGAGGCAACTACTAGAAACTGGAGGAAAGAACCATCTGAAAGGAAAAGAGAGAATTGTACTTAGATCGGGCAGGACAAAGATCAATATCTGTCCCGGGTTAGACTTGAGAAATTTATGATTGCTCATCAGTTGGAGGTATCTTGCCTTGGGGAAAACACTAAACACTGGACTAAATGCAGTACTGACCTACATAACAAAGTTTCATAGGAGGAGCTGAAAGGATCAAACTCTGTGCAAGTAACTTGCTGATACCCCAGAACAAACTTCACAAATATTGATAGAAACACAAAACAAAATACTCAACAAGAAGAAATTACAATATCTGGCATCTAAACAGACATTACTGGGTATCCAAAGAAACAGAAAACACAACTCATAAAAAGAAGAAAAATCAATCAACGAAACTGACCCCAAAATTATGTGGATAATAAAATTTATAAACAGGGACATTAAGACAGTTATTATGACCATATTCCAGATGTCCAAGAAGCTAGAACAAAGATTAAACTTGTTACATAGAGACATGGAAGATAATATACAGATGTTCCCTGACTTATGATGGGGTTTTGTCCCAATAAACTCATCGAAAATATCATAAGTCAAAAATGCATTTAATACCCCAACAAGCCCATCATAAAGTCGAAAAATTGTAAGTCAAAACATTGTAAATCCAGATGCTCATGAACATACATTGGAGTTACATCCTGATAAACTCACCATAAAGGTCAAAAAATCGTAAGTCAAAGCATTGTAAGTCCAGAAGCTCCTCAACTTACAGTGAAGTTATGTTTGGATAAACCTATTGTAAAGTCAAAAAATCATAAGTACAACCGCAATAAGTAGGGGAGTATCTGTATTTTAAAACATAAACCAAATTAAACTTCTAGAGATGATAACTATTATATCTGATATGAAAAATAAACTGGCTAGAATGAATGATAGATTATATATTGCAGAAAAAACATTAATGAACACAAAGATATAGAAACTATCTAAAATTAAACACAGAGAAAAATCCTGAAAAAATATGAACAGAGAATCACTGAAATGTGGAATAAAGTCTAGCAGTTTAGTATACATAAAATTGGAGTCATGAAAAAAAGAAGAGAAATGTTAGGAAGAGAAAATATATTTTTAAAAAAGGTTGAAAATTTTCCAAATTAAATAAAAGCTGTAAATGCATAGATCCAAGAATCTCTATGAGCCTCAGATATAAGAAAGATGAAAAAGTACTACACCAAGGTTCATCATTATTAAATTGTCTAAGGCCAATAATAAAGAGAAAATTCTTAAAAACAATCAGAGAAAATAAATATTGGGTAGAGTGAGAAAAATATGGTGACAGCATATTTCTGTTTGGAACAATTTGGGAGAGAGAAGGAAAGAGATAGATACTGATTTTTAACATATGAAAAAGCAACAACAAAAATCTTGCAAACCTGGAATTTGGCACCTAGCAAAATATCTTTCAGAAACAAAGGCAAAATACTTATTCAAATACACAAAAGTTGAAAAACTTCATCACCGGCAGAAATGTGCTATAAGAAATGCTAAAAGAACTCATTTGTGCAGGAGAAAATTATACCAGATGGAAATATGAATCTATACAAAGGAGTAAAAAGAAGTAAAAGTGGTAACTTGGTAAGTACTATGGAAATAATTATTTTTTCTTATTATTTAAATTTTGAAAAATTATAGTTGACTTTTATATGGTTTATAACATGTAGAAATAAAATAGCTAACAGTAATATCATATAGGCTGTAATGGGAGAAATGGAAGTGTACTATTGTAGAGTTTTTGTACTATATATGAAGTGGTATAATATCACTTGAAGACAGACAGTAATAAACATGTTTACTATAAACAAGAAAGTAATTAACCACTAAAATAACATTAAAAACTATAGTTAATAAGCCAACAAAGAGGATAAAATAGAATCATAAAACATACTCAACTTATCTAAGAAAATGCAAAAGGTGAGGAAAAACAAATTAAGGAACATAGGGGAATAAATTTTAAAAGGGCAAATATTAAAAGTGTAGATTTAAACCCAAAAATATTAATAATCTTCTTAAATATAAGAGACATAAATTAAAGGACATATATTGTCAGATTGGATGAAAAAATAAGATTAAACTATATGCTGCCTATATGAAACCCACTTTCCATATAAAGATACAGATTGAAATGTAAAAGATGGACAAAAAAATACCATATAACACTGATCCAAAGAAAGCCTGATGAGATATGTAAATATAAAAGTAAATTTAGTAAGAAAGAATATTAAGAGAAATAAAAAGCATAATTTTATAATGATGAAAGGGTCAAGCCATCAAAAGGACATAAAAATGCTAAACATTTATGCACCTAATAACAGAGCTTTAAATTACACAAAGCAGTTAGACAGCAAGAACAAACTCTGGTGTTCTATTACCCAGTAAGGTGACTATAGGAAATAACAATGTAGTGTATATTTCAAGATAACTAAAAAAGAAGATTTTGAATGTTTTCACCATAAAAAAATGATAAATGTTCAAAGTAATGGATATGGTAATTGCCCTGATTTGAACATTATACAATGTACAATACATTATACATTGTACAATACATTATACAATGTATACATGCATTAAAACATCCTACTGTACCCCATAAATATGTACAATTATGTGTCAATTACAATTCTTAAAAATAATTAATATAAAATAAAAAATTACACAAAAAAACTTGATGAGCACTGCAAGAAAATAAACGAATTCATAATTATAATTAGAAATTTTCTCATTCCTTCTCAACAATTGATAGAAATAATACACAGAGAATCAGCAAGCTATGGAAGACTTGAAAAACTATTAATTGTCTAATGGACAGTCAGAAACAATGCCACCCAATGACAGTAGGATATATGTTCCCATGCACACAGACTATTTATCATAATATGCTCTAGTCAGGACCATAAAACAAACCACAATAAATTTAAAAACATTCACATTATACAAAGTATGTTGTCTGACCAAAATGGATTAAAATGAGAAATCCATTAAATAAAAATATCTTTAATATCATCAAGTATTTAGACACTAAATATCATCTTTCTATGGGTCAATGTAGTAATCAATAGGGAAATTAGGAAGTATTTGGAATTAAATGAAATCAAAAGTAAAATATATCTAAATTTGCAGAATACAGCTAGAGCAGTACCTGGATATAAATTTATATAATTCAATGCCTATATTAAGAAAAAAAGAGAGTATCAAATCAATGACTTCAGCTTCCATCTTAAAATATTAGAAAAATAAGTGCAAAATAAACCTATGACAAACAAAATGAAGAAAATAATAAAGATCAGAGTGGAAATAAAAAATAGAAAAACAATAAAGAAAAACTCATGAAAGGAAAAGCTCTTTTTCTGAGAAGGCCAATGAAAATAAATAGCTAAGCTGATCAAAAAAGAAATATGGCCCAAATTGCCAATATCAGGACTAGAGAGGCATTATTACTAAAAATTCTACAGATAATAAAAGGACAGTTAAGGTGTATAATAAGCAACTTTATGCCAATAAGTTCGACATCTTAGATGAAAATGGCAAATTCCTTGAAAGAAACAAACTTCCAAAGCTCACTCAAGAAAAAATAGATAATGTAAGTAGCTCTCTGTTTATTAAAATAATTGAGTTTTATCATTAAAATCCTTCCCCCCCCATAGAAACTCCAGCCCAGACAGCTTTACTGGGGAATCCCACCAAATATCTAAGGAAGAAATAAAATGCTGATTCTACACAAATGTACCATAAAATGGAAGAGGCAGGTCCAATTATATAGAGAAAGGATAATATATCAAAATCCATGGGATTTAACCTAGTAATTTAAGGTTACATTAACATTCTACAATCAACCAATGTAATGTGGCCATATTAATAAAAAAGTAATATATATGCTCATCTCAATAAATTCAGAAAAAGTATTTGAGAAAATCCAACATCAATTTCTGATTTTAAAAAAAAAAATCTCACCAAACTAGGAAGAGAGAAGGACGTAGAAGATGAAAAAGGCTAATCCATTAAAAAACTACTTATAACAGTATACTTAACAATAAACACCAAATGATTTCTTCCTAAGATCAGGAGTAGAGTGATAATTTTCACTTTCACCACTTACTTTTAACATTGCACTGGAGATGCTAGGTAGTACAATAGGGAAGAAAAAGTAATAAAATGTATCATGATTAGAAAGAAAGAAACAAATCACTCTTTATTTGGAGACAATATAATCAGCAGAAAATCTTATGAATCTACAAAAAAAAGTTAGTGGAACTTATAGTTTATCAAGTTTGCAGGATATAAGATCAATATACAACACTTATTTGTATTTTTGTATATTGCCAATGAAAAGTCAGAAGTAGAAATAAAAAATAGCATTTTAATTTTTGAGACAGGGTCTTATTCTGCTGTCCAGGCTAGAGTGCAGTGGCATCATCATAGCTCACTGTAACCTCAAACTCATGGGTTCAAGTGATCCACCTGTCTTAGCCTCCCAAATAGCTGGGACTACAGGCATGTGCCACCATAGCCAACTCATTTTTAAATTTTTTTGTAGAGATAAGTTATTGCTATGTTGCCCAGGCTGCTATTGAACTCCTGGCCTCAAGTGATCCTCCTGCCTTAGCCTCTTCACAGTACGGGGATCACAGGCATGAGCTACCATGCCTGGCTTCAAAGTAACATTTAAAATAGAAATAAAAATATGAAATGATTAGGGATAAATGTGACAACTGTTTAAAACTTGGACACTGAAAACGCATTGTTGAGAGAAAAAAAAGATTTAAATAAAATGCAGAGATGTACCATGTTCATGAATCAGGGAGAAGAATCAATATTGTTAAGAAGTCAATTCTCCCCACATTGATCTATGGATTCAGTGTAATTCCAATAAAAATCCAAGCATGCCTTTTTCTTTCTTTCTCTTTTTAAATAAATTGACAAATTCATGAAATACAATGGGTCTAGAAGGGCCAGCATTAATTTTGATAAAGGGGCAAAGTTGCAGAGCTAATAGCACATGACTACAAGGCACGTTAGGAACTTGCAGCAAACAAGACAAAATGGTATTGGTGTCAAAACAGGTAAATACATAAATCAAATAGAATAGAGAATTGCAAAATAGAGAATTGAGAAATAGACAACAGATTTTTAGCAAGGGCACAGAGGCAATTCAGTGGGGGGAAGGATAATCTTTAAACAAATGGTACTAGAACAATTGCATATTCATATACAAGAAAGGAGGTGGAGGAAGGAGAAATTCAGTCTATATCCTGTACCCTATACCAAACTCAACATCAAATGGATCATAGACCAAAATCTAAAATCACAAAACTTTTAGAAGAAAACAGTGGAGAAAGATTTTTGACCTTGACACAGGCTGATTTCTTAGATACCACACCAAAACACAACCTATAAATGAAAAAAAAATTGATAAATTGATTTCATCAAAATTAAGAACTTCTGCTCTTTTCAAGATTATGTTTAGGGAATGAAAAGATAAGCTACATACTGGGATAAAATATTTTACAAATTAAATGTCTCTAAGTGGACTTGTATCTAGAATATAAAAAGAACTTTCAAATTTAATAACAAGAAAACAAACAGTCCAAATATAAAATGTACAAACAATTGCATAGATACTACACCCAAGAAGGTATATCAATATCAAAAATGCACAAGCTCAAGATCCTCAGCCACTTGGGACATTCAGGTGAAAACTACAGTAAGATAATACTGTGTGGTTACTACAATGTCTAAGCAAAAGAACGCATAGTGCATAATTCTATTTGTATCAAATTCTAGAAAATTTAAGATACTCTATAGGGACAGTAAGATCAACTATTGCCTTGTAATGGGGGAGGGTAGGTGAATTAGGCAGGAAAGATAACAGAGGGGAGTTTGGGGGAGTGTTGTAAATCTTCATTATCTTGATTATGGTGATGGTTTGGCAATGTATCTATCTGTCAAAACATTTCGATTTGTACACTTTTTTTTTTGTAAGGGAGAGCATGAAGGCAGTCCCACACTATCACAAATTATGCAGTCAAGTTTCCCACATTTGGGGAAATCTCAGGGTCAGCACATCTGGAGTGTCAAATTGTGGACCTTTAACATGTGCCATTTATTGTTTGCTTATTATACCTAAATAAAACTGTTAAAATGCAACTGTGAAATACTGTTAGTTTTATTCCAATTATATAAAAATGCAATGTAGAGGTAATCACAGAAAGTCATTAAGAAGACCAAAATAAGAACAAAGTTGATTTTTAATAATGGTGTCATGAGTGAATTTTTTTTCTTCATTACCTTATTATTAAAATATTTGAAAATGGTGCATGTGCTTTAATCTTCAGGAAAAGGAAATATTTTTGTAGTTTAAAAACACCAAGATTTAACTGTGAAGTAATTTTTCTTTCAAGTCTAAAGTACAACTACATTTTCTCTTAAGTATAAACTGTACCTTCCTTTCATTCTCTTCTTCCTTTGTTTTAGAATAGAAAGTCAATAGCAACATATAAATAGTTTTCTAAAAAACAGCCCTTTCCCCCCACCCCCCACAGCGAAGTCAAACACTGAAAGAGTGCTAAAACTAGACATTTTCTGTTGGGCACAGGAAAAGAAAAATTCTGGGTATGAATGGAGATGAAGCAATGACTCACCATGCTTAAGATTATGCCTGATGCTGTAAGATGAAAAGAAAGAAGCTCTTCTGTGGCTTTCAAGGGCTCTGAAGAATTGATTTTCGTTGAGAAGGCAGTCTTACAAGGAAAAAAGAAAAAAGCAATGAGCTCAAAGAAGACAAATTAGCCTGAAAGAAATTAGAAGAAAATGGAAAAAAACATGGAAAAAAAGAAGAGGAGGCAATAAACAGGCAATAGTGGTGAGAAACTTGGACAACTGAAGAAATAGAGGTAGAGGAAACACACGGCTGACTTACTGCCTGGTTGATGTCTCTTCTGTTAACATTCTTCTCTACCCTTCTTTCCCGAGTGCCACAGCAGCAGAAATGGGAGCCATTTGGTCTCCATTTGCAGATCGGCTTCCTCTGGGCTCTGTGGTCAAACTAATCTCTAGGGAAGGACTGAGACCTTAGTTCAGGACCCACCTGGTCTACATCCTGAAAGCAGTAACATTGATGATGCAGCGGGATAAGATTTGAAATCTACACCTCCTCTCACAATTCTATATTTCAATCCTATTTTGATATTTTCTTTTTTCCTTATCCTTTGTTCACATCTTTGTACATATTTAGTTCTACTATATATTTAGTTTCTCTAAGAACAGGAATTATGTCTTTTTCTTCTGTCTAACTTACCCTCCTTGCCCCCTACTTTTCATGCAAGAGTGCCTAGAAAAGTGTTTTTTCTATAGTTCAGCTGGTTAGAGGATATTCAGAGTGCTCCACATCAAGATAAATTTTCTGAGAGGTCTGTTTAACAGGCTGCAATTCCTCTGTGTAGACTAAACCTCCCAGACGCAACTCTGCAGAAGAGAGGCAGACACATTAAATACATCATTCAGTGCATCTTTGCCTTTCAGCATCACACCATCATCATCATACTCATAAAGTCCCCATAATATTGCCCATGCCTGCTTAAGAAAATAGTGAAAAGTATAATATTTTTATCTTTTGGAGCAAAAAAAGTTAAATACATTATTTAGAGAATCCGCTTGTATGAATTTGCCTATAGAAGAGGCAACAGCAACTAGAAATTTGGACACTGAAGAAGAGATAGAGATGGTAGAAACATGGTTTCGGTGATGCTTAATAACTGAGCTGTCATTGTACTCTTCATAAAACAGACATCCAATTGTTACAATTTATTTGGAGAATGTTCAGTCCACTCTAACTCTTCAATGCCGGTGCCTGTTATCTAAGGGAAAGCTCAGTGTTAGCATCCTTTGTCTTTGCGTTTCTGCTGCAAGCTCTGAGAACTCTTTCATGGTGTCAGTGTCGATGAGACACAGTCTGTGGAAAGTGCAGTCTTCTGTTTTATCAATGTGGACATTTGGATAGGGGCCATATGGTTCATGTCTCTAACAGTTAAGGCAAAATAGGGCACCTAATTTGGTCACGACTTACATCTTCACTGAACTGATGTCATTTTTATACAGTGGCAACTGTGTTTTAAATAAAATATAAGACACTGTTAATGGCAGATAAATGCCTTCTCTAGTTAGACATTCCATGTGGCTAGAAGACACAAACAAGAACATATCTCCGAAAACAAAAGCTTACTCTTTGGGATGTAATTTTATTCCAGTCTAATTAACCTTTGAAACACAGCAATACTGGTTCATGTAGTGTTCAGAGATTCTCTTTCAATTCTAATGTGAAAATTACCCACAAAGTAGAATGATTCATTTGAATTCTTAGTAACACTGAAGAAATGTGGGAAAACATTTAATTCACTTTTCCAGCTAAAATCTGAAGAGCAAATGAATTAAAATTCATTTCAATCATTATTTGCAGCTCCTACTTAAAGTGCTTCTTCATTATGACACATAGTCAAGGACTTCTTATGACATTTTTCCAGTTTACATAAAAGATTTAGTTGCCAAGGGCAACAACATCTGAAATGATTGGAGGCTAACTGGGATAACTAGATTTATATCATGAAGTGATACAAGCTCCTGGTGTTGCAGAAGATATACTGAAGAAGGATAAGGAAGAGGCAGGAACACAAAGAAATCATAAATAATAATTAAATTACTATAAAAGGGAAAAATATGGAGGAGTAAGAGATGCTGTAAAGATGTAATAAGGAGAAGATTTTAAACAAATCAAAGACATAATACCAAAACAAAAATTAGCTTAACTAAAGGAAATGTCTTACTTTTGTTGAAATACACCCACAGAAACATTTCAAGAACCAAAATATGTCACTTGAATTATATTTTCTAAACATGAGCCCCATTGCTACACTTAGGGATAAATGTTGGTAACATAAACCCTCCAGAAAGATCAATTTTTGTTAAGGGCATCTAATGACATCTTTTAAATTTGAATTTTAAACGAAAAAAATGGGTGGAAATATACCAGCCCCATTTTTGTCAATTGGTTCAGTGAGAAGTTCGTTGTATTCAAAGTTTAGCCTTCATCATGGTCTGCATTCTAATAAATATGTTTGCCTTACTCAGTAAACTTAAGCTTTGAAAGGGCAAGAGGTGAGTTTTGGTCATCTTTGTGTCCCCAACAGTTCCTTGCATTTATATGAGACATCAATTAGTATTTTACATGATGCATTGTTGCCCACTCTACTGACTGGCTGAAGAAAATCTCTCCGGGCATTAGCCCTACAAAGTTGCAGCGTAGACAGGTAGGGATATACATCAATTCTTATTATTTGCAACAGTTATTTTCTAGAAAATTGCCTTGAATACTGAATCAATGAATCCCAAAACATTGCTTGTAGGGGAAACACAAGGTTAGGTCCAGGGAGCCTCTAGTAACATTTTCCTCAACCGATCGATACAAAACTCTGTTTTGTGTGTGTTTCTGTTTAAGAATTCCTTATTTAATACATATTGTTGATTCATTAGCATTGAACTCAGAACCAACAGCTATATGACTCATGCCTGAATAAAGCTTACCAAATATGTGTATTTTCTCCATGACCTCACAGCCTTCTTGTGCTCAGGAGCACTAGACAGCGCCTCAGCATTGGGTTGAGGGATCATTTTAAAGTGCAAAATCACCTCCGCTATAAAAAATTTTTTTTTAATGTTTAAAAATTGGTAGTAAATAGACCAGGAAAAGGATACTTGTTTACAGTATGAGAACTGAAACAGAAAGGCAGAGTGTCACCTTGTTTGACATCAGCTGGGAACACGTGCATGAGATAACTCAAATTTCTCACTGCCTTGTGCACGCCCATGAATGACCATGAAAACACTGCAAGTATTGGTTTTGGTAATTAGGTGAGTTTGCAAATAAAGAATCTTTGAATAATAGGATTACTCTACTCCTTTCTGTGTCTCCATCTGGGAAAGCTGAAGGTGAGATAAAATGAACATAGGCAGAGACTAATGCTTGACCCAGTTCAGCATTCAAATTCAAATTCACGGCACACTTATTTCCCCACTACTCAAAGGCTACCTTACCAGTTTGGAAAGTTTATGACACACTTGTGGTTTCCAGCACAAGTTCAAAAATATTAAGTGGGTTTTGGATTTGGCACTCACTGCTCTACTATGCATTGACCTTTAATTCTCACCTGGAAAGGGTGTTTACATTTCTTGAGAACTGAGGCATGATGCTAGCTACCTATTCATTCTCCTCTTCTTTATCAATAGAACTCAGATTTTGGGGGGACGACAGAAATAAAATCAATTTAAAAATGACCTTCCCAGATCCCCTTGCAGATAGGATGGTTAAATGACCGAGATCTGGTCAATGCAAGTAAGTAGAAGTTAACTTGGTCTTTAGGAAAAACTTTTTTAAACGGGAACCATTCAGTTAGCGTGGACCCCATTGCCATTTCACCCCCTCTATCCAGCCAGAAATGAAGAGGCAAAGGCTAGAGCATCAGCAGCCTTGAGACTGAGTGACCTTGGGAATGACAATCCCTGACTAGGGCTAGTGGAGCAAAAAAATAAACGGAGCCTGGATTTCTGATGATAGGGAGGTGGCGTAGCAGCCCTGCAACCCCTCCCTCCAGAGTTCCCACTGGAAGGAAATAGAACTCTGAATGTTTCTAAGGGGTTTTGTTTTGTTTTGTTTTAATTTTATACTCACTGCTGAATGCAAGTTTTGCTCTTCCTCCTCCTCCTCCTCTCCCTTCTCCTTCTCCTTCTTTCTTTTCTTCCCCCTCCTAAGCCCTTCCTGAGTTTTGTCGTCTCTCCTTACGTATCTCTTAATTGTTTAATAACCTCATCTCTGAGTGTTTTGGTTTTTGATTAAAATTATTCTTCCACAGCTCCTACACTTTCCTCTGTTTCTCAGTTTCTTCTTTGATTTACTTGCTCCTCTTCTTTTAGGGCACTTTCTGACTTCCTGAGCTCTTGGAATTTAAAAGAAACAAACAAACCTTTTTTTTCCTCCTCTGGTGGATGCTATACCCGTTCAGGTAATTGTCCTTTATCAATTTGTGCTCTGAGATGTGCAGTACTTTTTAAATCTAATTTTGTTGAAAATGTTGTCCATATATATTTCTTTGTTTCTCCTAGTTGCTCTGTTTTAATGAAAGTATTTGAGCTTACTAAAATGTGAGATCCTCTCTTACGATCTTATCTCTTCCCAGAAATTTAATTTATAGCCTATCTGATGGTAGCATACCCTGCACAACAGGTGTTTTTATATACATTCCTTTATATCTCCTTCAGAAAACCCTTTAAGATAAATGTTATTTGTCACATTGTCAAATGACAAACTGAAAGTCCAGAGAAGTTAGGAAAGTCACCAAGATAGAAATTGCTGTAACCCACATTTATAGTTGGCTCTGTTTGGCTGATTACTAAATGCAACGTGAATCCATTAGAAATGAATCTGAGAGCATCATTTCATGGTTGTGCTTTCTCTGAAGGCCTGTGTGCCTGGCCTCAGAAAGCCCAAACTTTAGGATTTTGACATTAATCCAGGGTTCACTCATTCTAATTCACAACTGCAAGTTTTTAGGTGGAAAAGAATCTGCTAAAAGTCCAAAGGAGAGATATAAGTATTTTTGTTTGTCAATATCTAGGCAGACTCTAATTAGGACATTTCTCCTATGCCCACCCTCAGGCAAACGTGAGTATATTTGGGGATAAAAAAAACTCTTGGTCATCCTCCTCAGTCTAACAGTATCACATATGCCTGAGAGTTCACTTCAGCTTCCTGTGTATGAAGTTAACAAATCTAGTGCCTTTACTTTCCACATGGACTTTTAAAAACAGAAACCTTTGTATCTCTTCTTAAAACTTTAACCAGATTCCTTTTCTACATTTGTGCTGTTCTATAAGAGTTTAATATTTCTATTGGCATTTACATGTGTAAAATGAACTTTTTTCTTTTCCACAAGATCTACTTACTATTGTTTTCCTCCGATGTTATTTATTCCCTTGAATTAAGAGGACAGACAGACCTAGGGCACTTGGTTCGAAAGAAGAGAAGATAGGAGATGGTGTGTATCATGTGCCAGTTCCCGGCCCAAGAGAGTTTCATTTAATATCTAAGTCAATCCTGGCGCGGCTCTCTCCTCCACAGTCTCAGCCCAAAGGTTATCTCTTCAGACAGACTTTCTGTGATTCCTACAGGTACAGGCTCAGACCCTCATTCCACCACCCAAACTCCATGACTTTCTCTACCAAGGCTTTATTTTATTTTCTTCATACCATTTATTTTCACTCTCTGAAATTATCTTATTTGCCACTCCACGTGTTTATTTTCTCTTTTCTCACTTTAGAAAATTGGCTTGTCGAACAGGGTTTGGATCTGTCTTCTTAACCACTGGATCCCTACCTCCTAGGCATTACTGAGCATACAGCATTTGCTCAATACATGTCTCTCGAATGCATAAATTAGTCAATGAATGAAAAAACAAGAAATTCTGTGTCGGTAGAGGTTTTGTTGGATCTCATTAGAACCAAAATGTCTATGAGGGCAAAATCTTGAGCAAGAAAAGAAAGAAGACTGACAAGATAAACTTAAGAAATAAAGATGAAGCGGTGTTTTCCCTCTTCCCTCTAGGGCAATGCAAAATGAATTGCAAAGCTAAAATAAATCGGCCTATAACTAGATCAGTCTGTCTTATACTTCCTGTAGGATGACCTCTGCTATTTTCATGCTTCTCAATAGATTATATTTTCTTTACTCAATTGATAGTGAGCTTGGTCTGTCTAGACTCGCTTTCTGAATAAGTGCAAAGCACAGGCCAAATAATGGTTGTGAATATCCCAAGGTAGGGGAAGGCTCACTGCTACTTCATTTACTATCTGATAAACATAATTTATCCAATGACCATTTATTTGCTCAACTCCTACTGATTTAGGTTAACTCTTTCACAGTAGGGTCTGTATATTACAAACCATTATCTACTAAGGCATTCATGCAATATGTAGCAATTTTTGTTATGAGGGGGCCCATATCAATATGTTAAGTTTTGCTTACAGATGTGCTCATGTAAGCATACTATATGGTGGATGCAGAAATAAAATTTTGAGTTGGTTAGTATTTTTTTGTGAAATAGCTGAAATATTTCCATCATTCAATTGTGATAGTTTAAAAAATAGACACATCTGATACAATATGAAAAACACATTCCCCTTTCTATTTAGATTATAGATCTGTCTACCTGATGCAAGACATGGTACAAGAGTTACTATATTTTTAATATCTAAATAATCAATTCTGTGCCCATGATGTCAGGATTGTAATTTTTCTGGTAAGATAACTAAAAATAACACATCATTTTTGTTTGATAATCTCAATATGGCCTATAGCAAACATTTTAGGCACCTAGAAAATTAATTCAAAATGTCTGTAAAAACTTCTATGAATATGATTCTAAAATTAACTATTTTTGTATTACTTTTATAATCTCTGTGTTAGAAATTCCCTTTCCAATCATAAAATGAGCTAAAGTATTTAGACAAAGTACTGCACTGAAAACAATTACAGACCTTTAATGGAATATATTTTTAAAATATTTTTTAAAGTATCGAAGAACTGACAATAGAGTAAGGAATTATCAAGCTAAAGTCTAAATCAAAGCAGGAACACAGACTTGGCTTCTGAGCAGGGTTCTGAGATTGCTTTTGTGCTGATGACATGTTGCCAAACTTTGTGAACTTGAACTTAGGCTCTTTTTTTTTTGATTTTGAAGGAAGGAAGGAAAGATTCTTCAACACAGAACAGAGCTAACTGGAGTGCAGGGTGAGACACACGATCACTGGAAATTTGCAGTCACTAGAAATCCTTCTTATGCATAAACAACCCAAACTTACATCTCCTAGTTTATCCAAAAAATCCTCAAGTTGTGAATTTACAAGGAGGCAAATCACCATGTGTGAAAAGCAAACAACAAAACAAAGCAAAAAACAAAACAAAACAAAAACATAGCCAAAAGGCTTCAAATGTTGAAAGTAACAAAAAGAAAAATATAAATATTCTAATTATATTAATAAATTAAAACAAGCTTAGAAATACTAACAAGAAAAGTATATAGAATATTTGTTAAAAATAGAAATTCTAGAAATAAAAAATAGAGCTAACATTAACAATAAAATGGTTAAATATATTAGCCATTTTGAAATACGTAAAAAGAAAATTTGTGAGCTGGAAGGTAAATCAGAAGAAATTTCCCATGCCATCTAGTGAGGCAAAGTAATAGGAATACAAAATAGTTGAAAGATACAGGATTTAATGCATATAGAATCAGAATTTCAAAAGAATTTTAATCCAAAGAATAAAAAAGCCTAATAAATCCTGGGGAAATTCCTCCAGTAGGAAAATTATTTCTGATGGAAGAACAGAGATGCAAAAGGAATAAAGTACAAAAATCAGTAAATATTGGTTTTGTCTATATGAACCTTGATTGTGTAATAAAATAGTATTGTCTCATGGGATTAAAAAAGGAGAGAAATAATATATCCAACAACAACATCAAGTAAGTCAGGAAGTAAATAAGTGAATTGTGTTAGTTTGGGACCTTGAGAAGTAGATATCAAATGGGATTAGATGTGCAAAAATTGATTGGGGGCAACATCTATGAGAGATAAAGTGGGCGACTGGGAAGGTGAGGAGAACCGTCAGACCACAATATAGTTCTGACACATGTAAAAAGAGAAGAGGAAGAAGGAGTGTAAGGTAAGAAGAGTACCAGACCGCGGCACATGAAACATCCAAGAGTGTTTTAACCAGGCCTATGGGTAGTTTTCAAGCAAAAGTTGCCCATCAGGGAATCCAACATGGGGCAGGAATGAGCTGACACTACAACCCTCAATGTGGTCAGTCTGGGGAAAGCATGGGAACAGCCTAGGGGACCCTTCCCATGAAATTGGTGGAGGGTCCAGAAAGGCAGTAGCTTGGACTTAGAGTCAACTATGCTCCCCATGACGGGAGATCTGAGAAACATATTTCTATGACTGCCACATGGAGTTAAATTTTCCAACGTACTTGTATTTTGAAGGAGAAAAATAAAATATTGGCTAATGCAGATTACATTAGTGAATTAAGAATGCACATTGCGAGGAGGAAAAATGGCAGAGTTAGGGTAGCCCTCCCCGTCCCTGCTTCCAGAGGGGGAGACATAGATCCCGGTCTGCTACACACGATCGGATCGCTCTCCCACAAAAACAGCAAGGGGAATCGGTGGAGATTCAGCAGGGGACACACAAATCAGGAAAAAGAATAACAAGAGATAGGAATACAAAACGTGGAAAGTGCGGACAGATAATAGAGAGTGGAGCATGCGACGGCGGCGCCAGCCTGGCCAGTAAGTACACCGGGACAAGTCCTGCATGGGACAGTCTAGCTTCCCCATTGACTTACAAGCCCTCTGGGAGGCAGGGGCTTGTATGAAGTGGATGTAGAATTGGGTCTGGAAACATGGGACTCGGTGGAGAGGAGACGCGAGCGGAAAGCATCTTGAACTTCCGGGAGCTCCGTGCCAGGAATATACCCCGGAGGCAGTTAGGAAGCTGGTCTCTGGCACCCAGCAGGTCCTGAAAGGGGAGGTGATTACTGAGCA
>CAUYSK010026264.1:0-21199 GCA_963575035.1 Avahi laniger
GTAGTCCCAGCTACTTGGGAGGCTGAGGCAGTAGGATCGCTTAAGCCCAGGAGTTTGAGGTTGCTGTGAGCTAGGCTGACGCCACGGCACTCGCCCCAGGCAAGAAAGTGAGACTCTGTCTCAAAAAAAAAAAAAAAAAAAAAAGAAACTTAAGGGAGAGCAGATATAGAAACAAGTAAATGCAAAAAGCAGTAAATTTTGTCATATATGGCGGTATTGTGGAAGAACAAAGGGAGTTTTCACTTCTACCTGGAGAGACTCAAGAAAAGCCTTTGGAGGAGGTAAAGCAGGCAAAAGATACAAAACAAATCAGAGGTGTGAATTATCAACCTTTGAATAATGTAGAATCTATTATAGTTTGTTGTGAAGCCAAAAGGGTTAGGATCATTTGATAAGAGAAGGATAATTTAGTTTGTTTTAAACTGACTTTTATATCCAGTTTATACTTTAAACTCAGTTTACTGAGCTTTGATCCTCCTAAGGATTCTAGGATGTCTGTTATCCCTATTTTACAGGTTACCCAGTAGAGGCACAGAGAGGATAAATGATTTGCCTGAGGCCACATCACTACTTGACAGATAATCCTAGAGTAGAACTCTATCATTTTACTCCTAATGTAGTGCTTTCTCTCACTTTTACACTTTAAATCATCAGAAAAATGATTTTTGTTAGAAATGTGGGCTTTTGGTTCCTTGTTGGTATTGATACTATTATTATTTTTTCAGACAGATTCTCACTTTGTTGCCTGGGCTAGAGTGCAGTGATATCACTATAGGTCACTGCAACTTCAAACTCCTGAGCTCAAGCAATTCTCCCAACTCAGCCTCCACACCCGGCTAATTATTTTTTTTTTTTTTTTGTCTGGACAGGGTCTCACTGTTGCCCAGGCTGGTCTTCAGTTCTTGGCGTCAGATGAGTCTATTGCCATAGCCACCCAAAGTGCTAAGATTACAGGCCTGAGCCACTGCCTGGCCTATATTATTTTTTTAGGTTTTTTGTTTTTTTTTTCCCCGAGACAGAGTTTTAGCTCTGTCATCCCGGGTAGAGTGCAGTGGCGTCATCATAGCTCACTACGACCTCAAGCTTCTGGGCTCAAGCGATCCTCCCACCTCAGCCTTCTGGGTATGTGGGACTACAGGCGTGCGCCACCACACCTGACTAATTTTTTTATTTTTATTTTTAGTAGAGATGGGGTCTTGCTTTTGCTCAGGCTGGTTTCGAACTCCTCACCTCAAGCAATCCTCCTGCCTCGACCTCCCAGAGTGGTAGGATTACAGGCATGAGCCACTATGCCTGGCCATTTTTTAAGATAGTTTTAATCATAGGATACATAAAGTTTTGTATCTTTTTTGACCATGACATATTAATATTTTTCCAAATCACCATACAGTATCTTACCTGGACATTCTAGGGATGCCATGTTAATTTTCTGTATTTTCTTTAGTAGCTTCTTTTGTAACAGTGAACTTGTTTGACAGTAACTTTTTATTTTTTATGTCCTTCTAAACTACTTCCCAGGACTAGGCTTCAGTTTAAATGGAATTGATAATGTTTTTATGGATTTTTGTGACCTCTTGTCAAACTCCCAAGAAGATTATACCAATTTATGTCACCAGTTTGAGCACACCAACATTGGGTGTCAGGGTATTTATAGCATTCCTTGATTTAAATTTCTTTTAGTTATAGATTTAATTAGTACCTTGTTTAGGTACACATTTATTCGATTACTACTGAAGATGGAAAAAATGCAGTATTTCAGTATTTTGTTGCCTTAAAAAGCAGTATTTTACAAATTTTGAAGGTGTCTTTTTGTTCCAAGCAAGGAACTGACTTTATAGTCTCTGTAGTATAAGATAGAAAAGAAAAACCAAAGTGTTTTTCCTGCTCTCACACACTCACACAATGAGGCATAGAACACTTCTATATAACCAGATGTGTAGGGGGTTTTCCGCACACACTAAGCAATCAGTTCTCCAGCAGACATTGACTGGGTGTTCTATAATTCAGTTCAATTCTAATACTGTCTACCTGGAAATAGTGTCAGATTCCACAGGTTTAGGGCTTAGTCCTCCAAGACTGCCCACTACTTCGGCCCCAGGTTGTAATCTGTGCTTTTGAACAACTGACTATAAATTGGGGTTCCCACAACCCCTTCCTTGGGTTCAATTAATTTGCTAGATGGCTGACAGAACTCAGAGAAACACTTACTTATATTTACTGTGTTTGTTATAAAGGTTATTTTAGAAGGTATACAGGTGAGTAGCCAGATGGAGGAGATGCATAGGACAAGATATGTGGGAAAGAGTGTGGAGCTTCCATGCCCTTTCTGGGTATGCCACCCTCAGGAACCTCCAACAATCTGAAACTCTCTGATCCCTGTCCTTTTTTGTTTTTATGGAGACTTCATTACGTAGGCATAATTTATTGCCTCTTTGGCCATTGGTGAACTCAGTCTTCAGCCACTCTCCGGAGGTTGTGGGGTAGGACTAAAAGTCCCAGCCCTCTAATCCTGCCTTGGTTTTTTGGGTGACCAGCCCCCCATCCTGAAGCTATCTTGCAGCCCCCGGATATCAGTCATCTCATTAGGATACAAAAAGACACTTGTCACTCTGTAGATCTAAGTATTTTAGGAACTGTGTGCCAGCAACTAGGGGCAGAGACCAAATGTATTATATCACTTTTTATTATATCACAATATGGCACATAGAGTACAAAGTGCTCTACAGATGTTACTGATTATTTCTTGGATTCTTATCAGGTACTAAGTAATAGAGAATTCCTCTGTAACTTTCTGTAGGCTTCCCTGGAATAATGGTAGACTGCGGCTTTTTAGGTCACCAGCAAAGGAGATTTCCAGCCAATATAGCTAAGGCATTTCTGCCTTGAAGGACAGTTTGAGAATTACTGTTTTTCAGAGTGGCCATTGTAGCTCCAGTTCCAAAGGGATCATGCTTATTTTCATCTATAGACTCAGACAGGGCATATTCAAGCTATAAGACCAACTGGAGGGTTCTTTGATTTGCATTTGATGACGTGACTAAATGCCAGAAGAGCTTCTAGGATTGAGTTATAGTAGGATCACAGCTTGTAAAAGATTCTGAATTGTTGCCTAGCCTATAATTACACAATGAAATGTAATTATTGGGGGGATTTTTTAAATCATCCAGTCTAGTTTCTTCATTTTAAAAACAAAGTGACTTGCTCAAGGCTATATCGTAGCAAGACCCCAGGTCTCCTAACTCCCAGTTTAATTCTCCAGAGGTTTTAGTTCCTCCCCACAAAGTCTTTTCTTTTTTTGCACAGACTTGGAACGCCAGTTGGAAGAGCAGAAGAAGCAAGCTCAGGATCACAGGCAGAAATCCCAGACAGTTCAAAATGTGGTACTGATGCCTGTGAGCACTCCTAAGCCTCCAAAAAGGCCCCGGCTCCAGCGGCCAGCCTCCACCACTGTCCTGAGCCCTTCTCCTCCTGTCCAGCAGCCTCAGTTCACAGTCATCTCACCCATCACCATCACCCCAGTGGGTCAGTCATTTTCCATGGGCAATATTCCAGTGGCCACGCTCAGCCAGGGCTCTAGTCCTGTGACTGTCCACACACTGCCTTCTGGCCCTCAGCTCTTCCGCTATGCCACGGTGGTCTCCTCTGCCAAGAGCAGCTCACCAGACACAGTGACCATCCACCCTTCATCCAGCTTGGCACTGCTAAGCTCCACTGCCATGCAGGATGGGAGTACGCTGGGCAACATGACCACCATGGTGAGCCCTGTGGAGTTGGTGGCCATGGAGTCCGGGCTGACCTCAGCCATCCAGGCAGTCGAAAGCACCTCAGAGGATGGGCAGACCATCATTGAGATTGACCCAGCCCCAGACCCAGAGGCTGAAGATACTGAGGGCAAAGCAGTCATCTTGGAGACAGAGCTGAGGACTGAGGAGAAAGTTGTGGCTGAGATGGAAGAACACCAGCATCAAGTCCACAATGTGGAGATTGTGGTCTTAGAGGATTAACTGGGGGTCTCGGGGCCAGGAGATACGTTTTGGTTTGGAATTTTAATTATTTGTTTATTTTTATCATTGTCCCACTCATTTCCACATAGGATCCTTTTTTTAAAAAACAAAATCTTGTTGTTGTAACTGAAAATGTTGGGTTCCTCTCACCCCTGCATTGAAAAATGGACAAAACAAGCTGCCCTTCCGGAAGTTGAGAGTAGGTCATTCAATGTCCTAATCGTCTTACACCAAGAAAGTAATTTCCTTTAGGGGAGGCATCAAGATAACCAGAAACCCTGTCCAGAAAGCCATTTCCAGGCGAGTCTTGTCTGTCTGTGTAAACATGTGTTTTTATTCTTGTAAAGATGCATTGACCAAACTCTGGATCTTGGATCTGACACTGGAAGGCAACTCATTCACATGTGGATGCAGAAGGGCACTTTATTTTGTACCCTGGAAAGGGCCCTAAAAAGGCCAGTGCAAAACTCTGAAACAAAAAGAAGTTGAACTCTGCTTGGAGGGAAAAGGTGGTGTGCCAGCACTAGCTTAAAAAGGGAAGTGCTTTGGTGAGGATGGGGCAAGGAAATTATCTTACTTCCAGAGGTACAACTGATGCCTGTTGAGATCTCCAAAGGTTACTACATAGGGCCATTTTGAGAAGAGGCAGGTGATAGGTGGAAGGGTGCATCTCCACAGAGAAGGTGGCGGCAGTGGCCTATGGCTTCGCAGAAATAGAAATCCTTGGATGTCACAACTATGCTTTGGGGTTCAAGGGGATAGCTCATCTTGCCCTGCACTTTGTCAAAGCACTTACCCTCCTAAACCAGGATCAGTCCATTCATTTGCAAACTCTGTGATGTGATGAAAATTGCTCTGGTTCTTGGACTGTGGCTGTCATGGGGTTGGAGCTTCAAGGCCATCATTGCATGACTCCTGGAACAGGGGAGTTCCTTATCCAGACGAGCTGCCATTTTTGGTGGGGCCATTTTTTGGCTTTGGAACCAAAAGCATCTACCCATTTGGTGCTTCCTCTTGTTCTACCCTCCATCCCTCAACTGTTAATGGCATCTGCCTCCTGGATCCCACGCTCTTCAGCTTTTTGGCTGATTTGGAGAACAGTGACAGGTGCCTGCCTGCCTTCATCTCCTTTTAGATTCATTTGTACCACAGATGTTTCTGTGAGATATTGAGCTCATAAAAAGCTTTAGGCTTGGCAGGGAAGATTCAACACCCCCAGCCTTTGCTGCAGCACCGACTAGATGGCTCCTCCTGAGTGAGCTGGACTCCCTGGGAAAGAAGCATTGTCTTCAACATTATATAATACCAGGAATGTCAATAATAATGTCTTCGGGCGGGGGGCTGTTTTGTTTTCCTTTTTTTTTTTAAATGTTGTTTGTATATTTAGAGTTGGGCCATTTTCCATGCTGTGATTCCTTCTCTTTGACCCTCTTCAGTGTTTGGGGCAAGAGTGGATCCTGGTTTTTATTTCTTTGATTGCATTGTTTACTGCACTAGGAAAAATATAGGGAAACTGCAGACAACTTAAAGGAAAAATAGGTTAAAAAAGAAAGCACACACCTTAGGAGTGGGAGGATTTTTTTTTATTACTATTAAAAACAAAACTTTGACCTGTAGTTTCTTTTTTTTGTCTTTTAAGAAGACATCTACCTAAAGCCATGTTTCTTTCAACAGATATTAGAAACCCCATCAAAAGTGAAAATTGTATTCTGCTATCCCTCAGGTGGCTGTATGTAGCTAAAGAAGCCCTCTAACTTGGGGGGATCACTCTTAAACACCTCAAGGGTGAGATTTATGAATCCCATCCAGTTGTAGATTTCAGCTTTAAAATTGGGGTTTTCTTTTTCTTTTCAAAATATCTAATTGACATAGCAATGAACTTAGAACAAATCTTTGGCTCTTTATGTATTAATATCTTTAGTGAGGGGAGTGGCTTTTATTTCCTGCTGCTTTAGGTTTTCTGTTGGTACATAAACAAAATTTCTGTCTATGACTGAACGTACTGCATGAACCTAGAAAGGCACATCTCATCCCTATTGTGGTTTTAGAACAATTTTCTCTTTCCCAGAGATGAGAGGACCAGTTCAGGACAGGAGAGGAGCCCTAGAGAATATAGACACATGCTAGCTCAGGTTCCCTCTTTCCATCAGAGCTGTTGGTGGTGTTTTAAGGTAGTGTGAGCATCGTGCTTCCAAAGTCAAGGGCTCTCCCCCTCAAGACATAGCCTGTTTACTTTCACTATATGAATATTCTGGCTGGTAAAATACATGAGCTTTGTTGTTTTCCTGATCTTCTAATAGCCTGTCATTATTGCTAGATGCTGCGGTACCTGTTGTTGAGTGTGGGTTCCCTCACAGCCCTGGTCTAGGGGTGAGACATAAGCAGGCCATTGGTATGTAGATAAGCAATAGCAATGAATCCGTCCTCAGGCTGACGTGGCACTAGCCATTTCTCTTTCTATTCATTCATTAAATAAACATTTTTAAGTACCATCTATGTGCCAGGCTTTGTGCTAGGCACTGGCAGCACAGAGATTAAGACATAATCCTTGTACTCAAGGAGTTCAGACACCAGATGTCTGAAGTTATGAACTACATATTTCACTGTAATTGGCTTCCTTTTGTAATCCTGTGTATTTTATTTTATGCATTGAAAACATTATTTAAGAATTGGTCCATAGGTTTCAGCAGACTGCCAAAGGCACAAAAAAGTCAAGAAGCCCCTGTCTAGTGAGATACAGAAACAGATCATCATACTGGGGTGAGTGCAGTGATAGGGCTTTTGGCTGGGAGCCAAGAGAACAAAGGGTCAAGCAACTAACCCAGCTCAGGGTGTAGGGGTGGGATCAGCAAATATGGGAGTACTTACCGGAGAAGGTGTGTACCTAAGCTGATGTAGAAGAGACCACTTTTGGCTAGTTTTATTGTACTTCACTTTCAAGTAATTGGGCTTATTCAAGAGAGAAAAAAACCTTTAGTCTCTTGCTGCTTCTGCCTACAGAGCCAGGCAGTCTGGCCACTGGAGGAAGCTGAGTCATGCATGGGCTTCTCTTGAGTTTCCATCATATGGGACCCAGCGCTGAATTCAGTGCAGGACTGGAGTCTAGCTGGTAAAGGGTAATTTCCCCAAACCTTCCTGCCATGTGGTTTCCACAAAGGCCTGAGAGTCAACTGTACAACTGTCTTGTCTTGGCCATGTCCCTGATTGGTGCCTTCCTTGTTCTCTTCCCCTTCTCAATTTACAGGCTTCCCCTACTCCAAAAAAACAAAAACAAACAAAACCCAGTCATTCTGAATTAAAAAATATACAATAAACATGAATACTCAAGATTCAAAGCCACTTAACACGAAGGTTCTTTCTCACCTCCGTCCACATTAGGGAAGGAAGACCAGTGTTAATCCAAATATATGGAAAATTAATATTTAGTTCAGGTGGTTCTGATACCCTTTAGTGGTAGCATCTTATCCCATTTCACGAAAGACATTAAAGAAAGGTAAATCCGTATGGTAGAGAGTATTCATTATAGAGATGATAAAAGTAAAGCATGAAGTATGGAATTACTAGTTCATTGAGTTATAACAACCATGTTTTAGTACTATCGAGGTGGAAAGGACAAAGGTTTAAAACAGGTTTGAGAGGCCGGGCGTGGTGGCTCACACTGTAATCCTAGCACTATGGGAGGTCAAGGTGGGAGCATGGCTTGAGCTCAGGAGTTTGAGACCAGCCTGAGCAAGAGTGAGACCCTGTCTCTACTAAAAAAAATAGAAAAAACTGGCCAGGCAACTAAAAATAGAAACAAAAATAAATTAGCCGGGCATGGTGGTGAGCACCTGTAGTCCCAGCTACTCAGGAGGCTGAGGCAGGAGGATCACTTGAGCCCAGGAATTTGAGGTTGCAGTGAGCTAGGCTGATGCCACAGCACTCCAGCCCAAGCAACAGAGCAAGACTGTCTCAAAACAAACAAACAACAAAAAAACCAAAATAGGTATGAGGTTGTGATACATGTTGGGCAATATTCTTGGGAAAGTAGTCCTCTCTGAGACTAAAAGTGAGACACTAGCCTAGCTCCTGCATTTTCAGACAACTTTTCCAGTACAATTGACCACTTTCCCGGTGGCGAGGCAGATTCTCTAAACCTAGGATAATACCTCCCTGGGAAATTTTTGTGTTGTTTATAATGTACTGCCATAATAACCAAGGTTGTCAGGGACCCCAAGTGTTCAGGTCTGCTATATTTGGAGTCTCTTTGTCCCTAGAATTTCTGTCTTTGGGCAGCCCTATTTGAGTCCTTTTCAGGTTTCATCCCTAATCCTGGAACACCTTTTTTGGCTCTGAGTTATGCAATTTGACTTCCTCTAGAAGGTTCTACTTTACTCAAACTCCCCGAATCCATACCCCTACTCCATTCTTCTTCTCTAGCTCTTGCTTTTAGGAACCATGATTTAGTTCCCAAATTCTGTCATATCAGTAACTCTCTCATCAACTCCTGAGACAATCATTTCTTCCCAACTCTAGACACCCCAGGACCCAAACCTGTGCATAAATTCAGACTGCAGTCTTCACCAGCTGAAACAGCTTTTCAACACCATCAATTGCCTGAATTGAAGCACCTTTGTGATGTACTTGTATAGGGACGGTAGGTAAATTTCCAAAACACATGGATTCTAAAAACCTCTCTTTTACATCTGATTGATTCTCTGCTCATGGTCCATGGCTCAGGCTAAGACATTCATTATTTCCTAGATGAATTATTTCAATTCAGTATGTCTCACAACTACCAGAAATTGAAATTGCTGTTGTGTTTTGTGAGCCTCTTAACCTAATGTATAATAGACTACACCCTACGCTGTGAAATTGCCTCTGGGTTCCTGAGCATCTGTGGTTTCTGACTCCACTACTGATAGTCATGGCTTGGAATATGGAATATATGGATTATTTTTCTAATTTGAGAACAAGATTGAACAATAAGTTTGGATCGCATATAAGGGTAAATGTGCGGCTGGATAAAGGACACAGAGGGAAAGACAAATTCCTCACTGGACATTGTAGGAGTTATTCTAGGGAAATCACGCACAGAGGGCATTTACCTGCATTACAAAGTGTATGTTTTTTGCTTTTTTTTTTTTTAAAACAGAACTTGCTGTGCTGTTTTCTCTAAAGAAGTCTATACATTATAGAGCAAACTGGAAGCCCACAGCCCTGTGTTAGCTTGAAGACTTTTTTTTGCCCCATACTTTGTTTAATTTTGTTTTTACTTTTTATTGAACATGCATGCAGGAATGTGCACAAATCATAATTGTACAACTTGATAAGTTTAACAAACTGAGCACATCTATGAAACCAGGTTCCAGATCACAAAAAAAAAAAATTACTAACATTTCACCCTGCAAGGTAAACACTAGCTACCTCTCCAAAACTATGGCTTATTTTTTTTTAATTTCAAAATATTAAGGGGGTACAAATGTTTTTGTTACATGGATACCTTTTATAATGCTTAAGTTGGGGCTTTTAGTGTGCCCATCACCGAAATAAGTGTTCATTGTACCCAACAGGTAAGTCTTTTCCCCTCCCTGCCTCACTATGGCTTACTTTTTGTCTGTTTTTGAACTCTTTTGTGACTGGCTCTTTTCACTCAACATTATGCTTGTGAGATTCATCCAGAATGTTGTGTGAAGTTGTGGTTGGTTCCTTCTCATTACTGTATAGAAGCTGTGACTATACCATAACTGATCCATTCTACTAATAATAGGCACTTGGGTAGTTTCCAGTTTGGACTATTATAATAATGCCTCTATGAACATTCTTGTCCATGTCTTTTGATGAACATGTGTAAGAATTTATGTCTACAGATCTTCAGAGTTTCAAACGTTAGGACAGTTCACATGAAAAACTCAAGATGCAGTTTTTTGTTTGTTTTTAGAGACAGGGTCTTTGCTCTGTCACCGAGGCTCGAGTGCAGTGGTGCAATCACAGCTCACGGCAGCCTGGAACACCTAAGTTCAAGGGATCCTCCTGTCTCAGCCACCCGAGGAGCTGGAACTATAGGGCATGTCCCCACGCTTGGCTAATTTTCAGTTTTTCTTAAGAACAACAAGAAAATCTGAAAACTGGGTTCACACTTCTTCACAGTTACACTTGACTGGAACTGAGGCATGCCTTAGATAGGGCATGACTTCTGCACAAACCCTGCAACTCCCTGTCACAAACCCAGAGCTACTTATTTTGGTAACTTTTTTCTTTAATTCAATAATCTTTTAGAACTGCAGTCCTCAACCCCCAGCGTGGACCAGTAGTGGTCCATGGCCTGTTAGGAACTAGACCGCAAAGCAGGAGGTGACTGGTGAGCAAATAAAGCTTCATCTGTATTTACAGCCACTCCCCATTGCTTGCATCACTGCCTGAGCTCCGCCTCCTCCCCACCCCCTGGTCAATGGAAAAATTGTCTCCCATGGCCCCTCCCCGCCCTTTTTTCGCCCCTTCCTTTTACGCTCCCTTTTAAAAAAAATTATCTTCCATGAAACCAGTCCCTGGTGCAAAAAAGGTTAGGGACTGCTGCCTTAGAACATTCTTCCTCCAGATAACTGCAAAGCTTATTTCTTCACTTTCTTCAAGTCACATTACCTTATCAGAGAGGACTTTCTTAACATTCACCTTATAAAAAATGGCAACTAACTGTGCACTATGCTTCCTATTTTCTTTGCACTGCTTTGTTTTTCTCTGTTTTACTTATCTGACATACATTTATTTTTCTCCCTCCAACTAGAATGGAAGCTCCATGACAGCAGGGCCCTTTCTTGTCTCTCTCATTCACTGCAGTTTCCACCATCCCTGGAACAGTGCCTTGCATGTAGTAGAAGCTTGATAGATACTTGATGCATGAATAATTAAAAATACCCAAAACTTATTGAAGAGTAACTATGTACCAAGCATTGTTCTAAGCATTTTACATGTTAATCTATTTAATCCTCACAACAATCCTGTGTGATAGATAGCATTATTTACCCCATTTCACAATGAGAAAACTAACATCATTATAGTCTACTTTAAATAATAGATATATTTGAAACATTGTATACCAAATTTATTAAACAGTCCTTAAATGTACTAGAGAAGTTTAACACCTAAAAGGAACTCTTCAATGAATCATTTTACAATGATAGTATTTTATTTGAGAACACGTTTAGTTGTGCTTTTTGTTTGTTTTGAGACACAGTCTCACTCTGTTGCTCCGGCTAGAGTTCAGTGACCCGACCATAGCTTACTGAAGCCTCTAGCTCCGGGGATCAAGTGATCCTTCTATCTCAGCCTCCGCCAGTAGCTGGAATTACAGGCTCACATGATCATGCCCAGCTAAATTTTTATATTTTTAGTAGAGATGGGGGGAGTCTCACTCTTGCTCAAGCTGGTCTCAAACTCCAGAGATCAAGCAATCCTCCCACCTCAGCCTCCCAAAGCGCTAGGATTACAGGTGTGAACCACCATGCCTGGCCAACCTCTATTCTTGTCTTATTCAAGTTTAAGTTCTCTGTAGCTGCCACCCAACGATGAAAGCAGAAGGATTTATCTGTAAAACGTTGTTCCAAATAGTTTAGACACACATTCATTGGCTTAACTATTTTTTCTTGGCACAAATTTAAAATCGAACCAGTCTTTCCAGGGTCTCCGTGGCTTTGTTTCCCCTTGGCACTATCTCTAGAAATCTTGTTTGTATTCCATTTTTCTCTCCAACCTATTGTCTTAGATTGGGATGGTAAGCTGTTTCCTAGCACAGTGCTATTCAGACTTACAGATCTCATTTATCAATAAAACAAACAAAAAGTCTTGGGAACAACATGGGGTTCCCAACATTATATTTTGCTAAGGATTTTTTTTTTTAATCACCAACTCTCATTCCATCATTTGAAAAGAAGGGACATGTTTACATCAAAAAGTTAGGAAAGAAATAATCTCAGAATAAAGTCCTCTACACTGAATAAATTTAGCTTCATGAAAAACTCATTACATTGTCATTACCTTTCTCACTTCTTAGACTAGTGAAAATTTCTGTTCTCACCTCTAGACTCCCAGTTGAATTTTGAAAGCTCCTTTAGTACTGGCACTTTCTTGGTTCCTGTTCTTTTCTGCCCTTGATGTCTCTAACAGCATCCCTTAGATATGCACAGCTGTGAATTCCTAGTGTCCTAAGGCCACCTGGCCCAGCTGTAGGTCTTTTCTTCTTTTAGCCTGGTTCTCACTTTGCTCTTTTCATACCTCCATTCAGATTCATAAAACACCTGCCCATTAAAAAGCCAACCATCAACTTACCTTGTGATTTCCATTTCCACAGTGCTTTCCTTTTAACATTCAATTAAGCTAGTTAAGATTGCACATTTCACTTTTTTTTTTTTTAGAGCTGAGGTCTTTTGCTCTGTCGCCCAGGCTGCAGTGCAGTGGCACTATCAGTCACTGCAGCCTCTAACTCCTAGGCTCAAGGGATCCTCCTGCCCAACCTTCCCAGTAGCTGGGACTACAGGCACACACCACCAAGTCCCAGCTGCATTTAACTTCTTAACACAAATGATGGTCTCACCAGGTTTTCATCTATAAAATGAGGATTGACATTATTAGGGAGAATTTTGAAAACAAACGAGATAACAGATCAATTCAAACATTTACTTAGCATTGAATTATAAAGATTAATAATAAAAAAAGTTCTTTGTGCTGTAAACAGTTGTAGATTTATTGGAGAGGCAATATGTAAACTAGAGGTTTTCTTCAGCTGGGGCCCATGGGGTAGATGGGCTTGGGGGCAGGGATGGTCAGTGAGATCCTATGTAAAAATGTGGGTGTATGTGTATTTTTCTGGAGAGAAGATTCATTACTCTCATTAGATTCTCAACTGAGTCCAAGATTTGCAAAAGAAAAAGAAATATTGATGGAAATGGATAGTTTTAATACACTAAAAGAAGTTACCATAAGGAAATATGATCAATATTATGTATAAACAAAGAACAGCACCTTCTTTCTGCTGAGAGGAAAAATAAGGCTTCATTGATTAGGATCTTGGAGGACAGATAGCAATTGGCAGATAGCAAGAGGGCAAAGGCATTTCAGGCAAAAAGAACTGCATGTGTAAAATCATGGGCTCCAGAAAGTGTATTTGGGAAAAAGTGCAGTGTGACTGCTGTATGGAGTGTTCGAGTTGACGTGGCAGTTGAGGCTTCAGAAATACACAGGACTAGAGAGTGACAAGCTTTGTACACCATGTAGACCACAGAGAACCAGCAGAAATCTTTAAATAAAGGTTTTTACAGTTAGTTGTGTGAGGTATATAAACATTTCCACGGGTGGTCTCTTTTATTCCTGCCATATTAAGGGGGTAACTTGGGCGATGAAGTCTGCTGTTCTGTTAAAGGCCTTGGAAAACTGGAAAATTTGAGAACCAGAACTCTAGGACCCAGTCCGGCCCATGGAAAAGTTCTGAAGAGTACGTAAAATCTACCCTTTTCTCCTTCCTGTTTCTTTCTCTCTCTTACTACCACCTCCTCCCCTTATATATCTAGAAGGATCCCTTTGGTTTCCACCTGAGGTCTAAAATGGTGGAAGCAGAAGGGACTCAGAGGGTTTTTTTGGTCCATCTTCCTTATTTTACAGTCTTGGAAATAGATGAGTAAGGAAATGATTGCCTCTCCTGGTTTCCCTCCTCTCTCTCTGGTCTGGTGCTCTTCTCCCTCTCTTCTGAAGAAATCTCATGGATTCCTTTGGCTTTAACTAACATCTATATAACAAAGGCACCAAGATTGTACTCCCAGCCCTGTTTTTCTCTCTGAGCCCTAAACCCTCTAAACTGTCTGCAGAGCATTTCCATCTGATGTTTATGTTTGCCTGAAATCTAGCAAGTCCAAAGATAAATGTGTGCCCTTTCCCCACCCCACACCAGAAAAAGGCACCTCCTCCACCCAGATGCTCACATCAAACCAGCTATCATCCTCATCCTCGATACTGCCTTCCCCTTTAGTGTCTCCCCTCCCAGTCCAGTCAACCAGGAAGACCTCTCATTTTACCTTCTAAAACTTCTCAGTTTTATCTACTTCTGTCTTCAATGCCAGTGTATTAGAGTTTGCCACCATTATTTTTTGCCTGGATTGACTGCAACACTCTTCTAATTCCTAATCTACTCTCTTTCCCTCAATCTATTTTCCAAACTGTAGCCAGAGGGAATTTCTTAAAACTCTAAACCAGAGCCTGCTATGCTCCTATTAACCTTTTATTGGCTGATCATTGCTTATAGTGAAAGACTAAAGTCTTCATTTTTCTCCATTCTGCCCAATTCTCCAGCCTCATCCAGTGCCACCCTCTCTCTCATTATGCTCCAGTGTCATGCTGGCCTTCTTTTAGTTTGTCACTGGTGCCAAATTCCCTCATTGTTTAGGGCGTTTGTAACATACTGTTCTCTCGCTTCCCTTCCCTCTTTGCCTGGCTAATTTCTCCTCATCCTTCATGTTTTAGCTGAAGCTTATTTCCTCAGGGAAAAGTTCCCCAGCTCCTCTGAGGAGACTACCTCTGTCTGTACTTCCTCATTGCACTTTCCATAATTGTAACTGAGTAACTATTTGTTTAGTTTCAGTTTTCCTGAGTAGTCTAAAGCTTAAGGAAGAAGTGAACTGTCTTAAGACTTTCTCCCGCGTACATTTTCTGGCCCTCAATAAATATTTGTTGCAAGAGGGATTGAATGCTTCATCCACCCAGTGGCAGAGCTGAAACTAGAATCTAAACCCATTTCCAGTATGGTATTTTTTCCTCCAGACTATAAAATAATATCACACATTCCAACTTCCCCTCCCTCTTTCCAGTGATTAAATATATCAGTCTTGTGGATTCAGTTTCTCAGGGGCCTATTAAAGCCAATCTGGTAAACTAATCCCCCGTTTAGAGATTACCCTTCTCCCAAGGATATTTACATTTTAACTGGGAACTCCTGGAGAACAGAAGGTAATCCCAAAGGAACTAATCAAAATTTCTGGCACCATGAAGATATTACTGGAAGGAAAGAATTTTTACTTACATCCCCTAATGGGATTATAAGAAATGAACCTACAATGTACCAGACATGCTTTAATGTCTGCTTTTTTTTAAAACTTTATCTTCGCAATAAACCTGTTAGGTCGGTAGTATTATCCGCTTTATTAAATGAGGAAATCTGAGAAAGGTTTAGTAATTTACCTAATGTTGCACATCTGGTGGGAAAACCAGTATTTAGGCCCTTTCCCTCCCAGAGTATGACTCCTGGTCTAATCCTCTTTTTACAATACCATCCTGCCTCCAAAGGTAAGGATAGACAACTGGTTACAGTTTATACATAATTCTGGGCCATGGGGCTAACTGGTTGATTATTTTTTAAAAAAGTATTACTAGGTATCTTTTATTCCCTTGGTGGGAGCCCCGCCCTCCCAGGGCCCACCCTGGCTCCATCTTGTGGGTGTCTGGGTTATGCTATAAAAAATAAATTAATTAATAAAAAAATTACCTTCATGGAATCTACATTCTGAGACTTGACATTTTACTGTCTCCACTAAAAGTCCATTACATTTGGTGCCTGACCTTATTCATTCCTACCGTAAATGTGATTATGGGCAGGGGCAAAAAAAGCTTTGAGCACTTTGAACAAAATTATGATGTAAAATCCTAGATGTCATGTTATCATTTATTTTGTTACTGAGTCCACCAAAGCCTCCTGTATCCAGCAAGTGGATGGTATGAGGTTAACAATTAATAGTGCATTATTTATCTGTTTACTGCAACTTATTTGCAATAACAAAAGCTATGAGATGGGTTTTCCTAGTATCAAATATCTCTGGATGAGTTGAATCTTCTGATTAAAAATGCTTATGTCCATCCTTTGGGTCTCCATTGCATTCCGGTACCTGAATAGAGAATTTCTTTTGTGGTGGTAGCAGATTATGTTCCTGTTAATGTCAGATACACCTGGCTATGTAATAGCTTTGTAAACTTGGTCACATTACTTAAACCTCTGTTTTTCCAGTAATGAAATGAAGAGACTGATAGCTATTTTGAAGTTGTTGAAAGAGTTGAATGTGTTTGAAAACACCCAACAACAAAGCTTGGCCCACAGCAGGTATTAAAATAATGTTAATCTGGGAACCACAGGAAAAAAAAAATAATAATGTTAATTTCTTTGCTTCCCCAGATGAAGGACATTCCCTCTTGGCCATGGGTAGTGGCTCACACCTGTAATCCTAGCACTCCGGGAGGCCAAGCGAGACCAGCCCGAGCAAGAGTGAGACCCCCGTCTCTACGAAAACTAGAAAGAAATTAGCCAGACAACTAAAAATATAGAAAAAAATTAGCCGGGTATGGTGGCCTGTGCTTGCAGCCCCAGCTACTTGGGAGGCTGAGGCAGGAAGATCCCTTGAGCCCAGGAGTTGGAGGTTGCTGTGAGCTAGGCTGACACCACTGCACTATAGCCCGGGCAACAGAGTGAGACTGTTTCAAAAAAAAAAAAGAAAGAAAGTAAATGCAACATTTTGTGTAGATATGTGAGGTGTATTTTTCTTGGAAATAAAGTCCACAGTTTAACAGATTATTTTGGGGGCCAATGACTTCCCTGAGGAAAGGTAGATTCTCCTCCCTGCAATGTTAATGAGTGACCCTCTTTTTTGGGGGACCGGATTTTTTGTGTGGAGATTTTGCTCTCTGGCGTACTCTTTTTGCAATCTGCTAACAGAGGAGGATGGCCGGGGCCCTCACCGGGTGGGTGGGGGTGTCACTCTCCAGGGCAGGACCCCCCACAAAGTTTCCTTGGGGGCTCTGTGACCCCTCTTCGGGCTCCCTCCCAGATGGGGGTGGGATGCCACTTGCAGCTGGGAGGCAGGTTCATTTTAGGGTCTCCCGGTCTCCGGACACCTCTCCATCATTGAGAAACCAGCTTTTGACGGTTTTCTCAAGCTAAAGCTACCCTCTCCAGGTGCTAGTCAAAACCTCTCGACGAGACCCTGGCCGCCCCCACCCCCATAGGCCCCAATCCTGAGGCGGTGGGGGCGGGGAGGCCGCCCGCGCCGCTTCCGCTCCTCCAGACCACCAGAGGGCGCCGCGGCCCCGCCTCTTCCTTCCCGGGGTGCTTCGCGCCGGGCCCCTTCCGCGTGGGTGAGTGAATGTGAGAGTCAGCGCCCGCGTCGCGCGCGCCGCCCGCCTCCGCCGCTCGGCGCTCTTATTTCGGCTGTGAGGGGCGGGCGCGCGCGTAAAAGCATAGAGACGGGCGTTGAGCTCTCGGGCTAGAGCGTCGCCGAGTCGAAGCCGGAGCCCGAGCCGCGCGCTGTGTCTCCGCTGCGTCCGCCGAGGCCCCCGAGTGTCAGGGACAAAAGCCGCCGCCGCCGCGCCGCCTGCTTCCGCAGCCGGGGCTCGTCTGCCGCCACCGCCGCCGCGCTGAGGAGAGTTCGCCGCCGTCTCCGCCCGCGAGGATCCGAGAGCCATGTCGGCCAGCAGCCTCTTGGAGCAGGTACAGGCCCGGCCCGCATGCCTCGGCCATTGTGTGAGGCGAGAGGGAGCCCGACTAGGCCCGGGCCCGCCGCCCCCGGCCGGGCCGGGCCGAGCCGAGGCGGCGCATCTCGTGGGCCGCGTTTCGGGCCTCTGAGGCCAGCCGCGCCCAGCGCCTCGCCCTCAGCCCGCTCTTCCCGGGCCTCGGAGCCCACCGGCCGCTCCGCGTTCCCTCAGCGGGCCTCGTTTTCCTTCCTGATTTCCTTCCCCTTGTCGAAGCCCCGGTTTCCCCGCGTTGCTGTGGCGTCCCCCGCGTTTTCTCCCCGGGCCCCGCCGGCCCAGCGCGTTCACTTGCCTCCCGTTTCCCACCTCCCCCTCACCACCATTCCTGACGCCTCCCCCTCAGGCCTGCTCCTTTATTCCTTTTTCGGGCCCTGCTTTAATTTGTCTTTGCTTTTCTGTTTCTCCCTCGGACAACTTGCTGCTCGGCGACGTTTCCTCCGCCCGCAGAGACCAAAAGGTCAAGGAAACAAAGGTAAGCCCCGCTCCGCCGGTGGCCCCGGGCCGGGAGGGGGACGCCGGGCAGTGGGGGCGGGGTCTCGGGGAAGCGCCCCGGGGAGGGGACCTTTCGGAAGCCGCTTAGTTCGCAGGTGCCTCACGCTCAAGTATTGACCCTTTCGGTGTGTTCTCGCAGCTGGCGAGCAGCTTTTCAGCTAACAAGGAGTAATTCATTAAGGGTGGGAGTGGATTCGATTTTGAAATGCCCCAGGTCCTTAGTTTCCTGTAGGTCTTAGAAGGCCTTTGTTTTTCATCCTCGTGGAGCACTGTCTGGAAGTACTCACATGTGATGGGGGAGGGGAAGCGGGAGGGAGTAGATATCTAGAGGAGCCAATAAAATGACCTTTTTAGATCAACTTGCTCTGGGTGGAGGGACATATTTTCACTGACGGACGTTGCTTCAGCATTCACTCTCATCTTTATCCTGTTGAAGTTTAAGTTTACATGCCTTTCTAACTAGTAAGGTTTTTCTCTGATTAGGATGTTTGATTAATTTGGGAGGGAGACTGTAGGGTTGGGACACTCCTAATTTGAATTTTTTTTCCTTAGTACAAAATGGATCTGTACATCAAAAGGATGGATTAAACGATGATGATTTTGAACCTTACTTGAGTCCACAGGCAAGGCCCGTGAGTAGTTAACCATTTACATACCTGATCAAAGGGTGTAGTATACTACTCTTTCTCTGCCCTATCAATAAATCTCACTTTCTGGGGGTTCACTTTCTTAATACCTATTAGCGTGTTATAAAACAGTTATTACAAATTTTATAGGCTTTTAAGATTCCCGTCTCTGTATTGTCAGTAAACATACTGTACTGAGACTGTGATACTGATAACGCTTTATGTGTACTAACAGTAACACCTGTTTGAATAATTGTTCCCCCAGTTGTCAAGAATATAGCAGTGTAAAACTTAAGACTGCTTGCCAGTGTTAAATATTCTGAATTTTCACCCTAGAGAACTTTTTCTTTTAGGAAAATTGGATTAATATGTGATGGGAAAAATTCTAATATGAAGTCACCTGAACTTCATTCAGTGCTAATGGGTTCTATTAAATTGTCAGTATTCTGGAGTTCGATATTTGCATTTTTGAATTGAGCTGTACCTGCATCTATAGAAACCAACTTTGCATATCTTCTCCCTGAAGAAAGCTATAGGATTTATAAAATGGAGTTAAAGTACTGTTTAGGGCCGGGTGTCGTGGCTCACGCCTGTAATCCTAGCACTCTGGGAGGCCGAGGCGGGCGGATTGTTTGAACTCAGGAGTTCGAGACCAGCCTGAGTAACAGCGAGACCCTGTCTCTACTAAAAATAGAAAGAAGTTAGCTTGACAACTAAAAACATATAGAAAAAATTAGCCAGGCATGGTGGCGCATGCCTGTAGTCCTAGCTACTTGGGAGGCTGAGGCAGGAGGATTGCTTGAGCCCAGGAGTTTGAGGTTGCTGCGAGTTAGGCTGACAACACAGCACTCTAGTCCAACAACAGAGTGAGACTCTGTCTCAAAAAAAAAAAAAAATACACACAGTAATGTTTAGGACAAAGTAAGATCAAGAGTAATTGAGGTTTTTATAATGTAATCTGTCTTCTAATGTGCAGATAAAGTTGCATGCAGATTGAAATATTAATATGACCTATGAATTTAAAAACTTGCCTTACTATCTTTGGTCCCAAAGACAAGTTTTAGTTAATATAACTCCCCAGACTAATAGACCATATCTCTTCCAAAATATCCTAAAAGACCAAGATTGTTGAACAGTTATAAGTTCTGAACATAATGCTATATGAAATATGATTGATAGTCTTGAATAATTTGACATATTACTACATGCTCATATTTGGACCTGATTCTTACATAAAAATTTTAGATTTTCTGTGTAAAATTTTCTACACTGCAGGTGTAGAAACTATCTAAACAAGTGATTAGAAAAAAGTTTTCACAGAAGACAACCAGTTAATCAGGAAAAGTAGGGAAGGAAGTAGAAGAATGAACTATTAATAGGTTCCTGCTATTGAAGTAGTTTGCTTACATAATCATAACAGGGAGAGGGGGAGCATTTAGAAACATAATTCTTGGTAGTTCTTGTAAAACATTGTGTAATTCAGATTTTTGAGCTCAGGGGCACACACGTGGGAGCCTGCCAGTTCAGGTGTAGGCATTCAGCTGTATCTTGGCATAGCCAGTGATATTAAAGGCATTTGGTTTTTCTTAGGTGAGCCAAAGCTTAAATGTCTTTGTTTAAAAAAATTTTTTCCTGTAATCCTTGCACTCTGGGAGGCCGAGGCTGGCGGATTGTTTGAGCTCAGGAGTTCGAGACCAGCCTGAGCAAGAGCGAGACCCCGTCTCTACCAAAAATTGAAAGAAATTAATTGGACAGCTAAAAATATATAGAAAAAACTAGCCGGGCATGATGGCACATGCCTGTAGTCCCAGCTACTCGGGAGGCTGAGGCAGAAGAATTGCTTGAGCCCAGGAGTCTGAGGTTGCTGTGAGCTAGGCTGACGCCACGGCACTCACTCTAGCCCGGGCAACACAGTGAGACTCTGTCTCAAAAAAAAAAAAAAAAAAGAAAGAAGTGGGCCCTCATCAGACACTAAACCTGCTTGATCTTGGACTTTCCAGCCTCCAGAATTTTGAGAAATAAATTTCTGTTATTTATAAACCACCCAGTTGATAATATTCTGTTATAGCAGCCTGAATGTACTAAGACCCCATTGAAATATAAGAAATCTAAAAAACTCACAAGGGACTACTTTGCAGTGCTCTATGCAAAAAAATCTGAAATCTTAGATGAAATGGATAACTGTCTGGTAAATACAGATTACCAAAATCTGGAAGACATTCTGCTAAGTTAAATAAGCCAGATGCAGAAAGGCAGATACCATGTGATCTCCCTTATCTGTGGAATCTAATATAGTCAGACTCATAGGAGTAGAGAGTAGAACAATGGTTCTCAGAGGCTAGAAGGTAGTGGGGAGGGAGGGATTAGGGAGTTGGTGATCAAAAGGTGCAAAGTTTCAGATAGGAGAAAACTGTAGTCAATAAAAATTTATTATACATTTCAAAATAACTAAGCAAATTTCAAATGTCTCATCATGAGACATTTGCATACAAATGTCAGTAAGTGAGATGATGGATGTTAATTAGCTTGATTTCATCATGT
>CAUYSK010026267.1:0-72783 GCA_963575035.1 Avahi laniger
GTTGCCTGGGCTAGAGTGCCGTGGCGTTGTCCTAGCTCACAGCAACCTCAAACTCCTGGGCTCAAGCGATCCTCCTGCCTCAGCCTCCCAAGTAGCTGGGACTACAGGCATGTGCCACCATGCCCGGCTAATTTTTCTATATATTTTTAGTTGTCCAATTAATTTCTTTCTAATTTTTTAGTAGAGACGAGGTCTCGCTCTTGCTCAGGCTGGTTTCGAACTCCTGAGCTCAAACAATCCACTCGCCTCTTATGGTTTTGTGTGGGCGTATGTTTTCAGTCTCTAGGGTGTATACCTAGGAATGGAATTTCTAGGTTATATGGTAACATCTGCTTGTTTTGTGAACAAGGTTTCTCAGTGTTTATATCTATAAAAGTGGAAATAGGAATAATATTTGTGCTTAACCCTGTCTTATTTTACCAGTTGCAAGGAAATGAGGTCCTTGTTGGGTGAGTATGGGAATTGCCCTGGCTTAAAAGCCCATGACTCACAGGAGTCATTATCTTTTGTGGAAAGATAGGCATTCTGTAGGCATAGCTTCGAAGGGCCCCTAAAGAGAGATGCCCAATTACAAGAAATCACCACATTCAGGAAGGTCCAAAACTATTCATTTATAATTTTCCTAGAGAGGATTTTGTTCTTTGTTCATTATACCAGCTTTCCACATCTGTCTCACTTTGCTATTGCCCAGTTCCTTCATGGCCAATATATGGGATCTAATCAAGAGGGTTTAAGCCTTAAATAGGAAGTTGATGAGTTGATGAGTGGGTTAAAGCTTAGTGTTTTTTTAAAAGCTGATACTTTCACGTGAACTGTTGCTTTATAATACATCATCTGTTTACTTCTTTGGTAGCATGAATAATTGACTTTATAATTAAAAGATTTTAGTAACAGTACATCAAAAAGAGCAGTATCTATAAACAGAAGTAGTTTCGTACTTCTGTTTGTAGTAAAGATTGCATCTATAATGAATGAATAAGCATATTCTCCTTTTTAATTGCTGCCATGTACTGATCATCCACTATTTAAAATGCCAGGCATGTTGCTGGTGCTGTTTATATATGTTATCTCATTTTATCTTCAGAGAAACCCTGAAAAAAATACATTATCTACATTTTGCAGTTGAGGATATTGAGGATTAGAGAAGTTAAAGAACTTTTGGATTGGACCGGGTGTGGTTGCTCACGCCTGTAGTCCTAGCACTCTGGGAGGCGGTAGGATCGCTTGAGGTCAGGAGTTCGAGACCAGCCTCAGCAAGAGCAAGACTCCACCTCTATTAAAAATAGAAAGAAATTAGCTGGGCAACTAAAAATAGAAAGAATTAGCCTGGCATGGTGGTGCATATGTGTAGTCCCAGCTACTCTGGAGACTGAGGCAGGAGGATTGCTTGAGCCCAGAAGTTTGAGGTTGCTGTGAGCTAAGCTGACACCACAGCACTCTAGCCCCGGCAACAGGGCAAGACTGTCTCGAAAAAAAAAAAAAAAGAACTTTTGGATCGATGAACAGGAAGTAGAGTAGAGCAAGGTGAAACCAAGTCAGTTTGTCATTTGGTCCAAAGCCCATATTTCCTCACATCTCAGGCTGTTATCCCTCACCCTTTATATCCTAGTGCCCAGGTACTCTTGGCTTTATGGATCTCACACCTTCAAACAGAAAAGTGGTGGGTGTGTACACAGTGAAGGCGAGGATTTTTATTTTTCTGGGGTTTTTTCCCACATCTTTACTCTGACCATCTAGAACTGTGACTAGCATAGTAGCACAATGTAGGTACTCAGTAAATACTTATTGAATGAATGAATGCCATATAAGTTTTGTGAATTTACTGAGGATCCTAGGTACAGTGCAATAAAGGAACAGAGTGACAGTTGATGAACAAAGAAAGGAAGGTTCTGCTTTTTGGCAAAGATTACATCTGTACGAGGTAAATAGTCTGAGTAACACTTTCATGGTCAGGACTCCAAAGCTGGGGTATAAAAACATGATTCTAATACTATGTTTATCTATCACTTCCTACCTGGCTAGCACACTAGTTTATCCAAACTACTTTGCTGTACAAACTTGTTCTGCGGCTTGCTATAATGAGGTCATATAATTACTTATGGTAATGGGTGGTGACCATTCTCAAACCATGAGCAAGAAGTCAAGTCTAGGTATCCTCAAAGTAAATTCTGCAGAGATCCCAGAGACAGATCAGAAAGGCTCAGGAATGGACAAAGACTTGAAAGATATTTCAGAAAACAAGTTTATCTAAATGATCAATAAATGGTACAGAACTTCATTAGTCATCAAAGAAATGTAAATTAAAACCACTGTGTGATACCACCACATTCCTAACAAAATGGCTAAAAAATGAAAGATAAGCACACATGTGCACAGAGGGAAGTAAAACTCAGTGGAAATCAAGCAGAGGGGAGGGGCAAAAACCTACCTAACAGGTACAGTGAACACTATTGGGTGATGGGCACACTTATAACTGTGACTCAAGCATTACAAAAGCGATCCATGTAATCAAAAACATTTGTACCCCCTTAGTGTTTTGAAACAAAAAAAAAAAGATGTAGAGGCAAATGTTGCCTCTGACTTTTGTAATATAAACTTTGAGTGAAACTGATAAGAGAAAGAAAGAAAGTGACAGACAATTCCAGTGTCAGTCAGGATGTAGAACCATCAGAGCTCTTACTCTTACTGCTAATAAGAGTATAAATTAGTTCAAACCCTTTGGTAAACTGGGAATACACACACACATGCACACACGCACACACACCCACATACATACATATATATACACATACATATATATATATATCATACATATATATATATATCATACATATATATATATCTTATGACCTAGCATTTCCACCTCTAGGTATGTAGTCAACAGAAATGCCTTAACATATGCTCACCAAAAAAAAGTCATGTACAAGAGTACTTATAGCAGAATTCCTCATAATAGCCCTAAATTAGAAATAACCCAAATATCCAAACAGCAGTAGAATGACATAAATAAATTATAGTGTATTCATACAATTACTACAAAGTAATGAGAATGGATGGACCTTTGTCACACACAAAACATAGCTGAATCTCACAATCATAATGATAAGTGAAAGAAGCCAGGCATAAAAGACTACCTATTCTGATTCCATTTATACAAAGTACAAAAACAGTATAATCTATGATGTCTGAGGTCAAAACACTTGTTACCTCTGCAGGGAGGTAGTGACTGGGAGTGGGCACGATAGGGGTTACTGAGGTGCTGGTTATGTACTATTTCTTGATCTGGATGTTGGTTACATGGGTGAGTTCACTGAAAATTCATCAAGCTGTACACTTCTGATTTCTGTACAAAGAAAAAAAATATATATATATATAGTCCCAAGGAATATAGAGTAGAGCAATTTTGTTTTATCAGCTCATGTGATGTGGAGTAAATATCTGTCCAGACTGTTTAGATATTTACATTTCACATAATGGGGGTCTGATTTATTAGTGTACAAAAGGATACATTCAGTCTTATGGGGGCAGGCTCATTGGATACCTATTCTATGCAGAATACTATGTACTAGGGTTTGCAAAAGTAGGAATAAGCCATAGCTACCTTTAAATCTAGTAATCCAGACATAAGATCCTCTTCCTTAATAGTAAATATTAAAGATGGAGAGTAACTCAGGATACAAGTGAATCTGTTTGTTATTTTTATTGGATACTTAGAAAATAATGACAAAAGGCATTGGTTCAAAATGAGGTGAAATGTTTCTAAAGTTATGACCTAAGTGCCATTATTGAAATGTTTTGGAAAGAATTCTGCTAGTCTATTTGAATTGGCCTGGCATTGTCTGTGGTATTTGCCTTTATCTTGGCTTGCTTAAATTTTCTCCCCATCAATATAGTAGATTTTATCTATTTTGTTTACTCCAGAAATAACTGCCACGGAATTTTAAAACTATCGTTTGAGGAATGATTGCCAAATTACTCATTTTTTAGCGTAAAGTCAGTAAGCAATGCCAGCTTTCTGAGAAGCTTCACCAATTTATCTCTATAATGTGTATGTATTTTTTAACACTTTTAATATATGAATGAAAGTGTTACCAGGTTTCTCCTGTATCCCCACCTTGATTATTTGTTCATCCAATGGTTTTTTAGTGATCTTTGGAAACTAACCTTTTATTTTATTTTATTTTATTTTATTTTATTTTATTTTTTTGACACAGAGTCTCACTGTGTTGCCCGGGCTAGAATGAGTGCCGTGGCATTAGCCTAGCTCACAGCAACCTCAAACTTCTGGGCTCAAGTGATCCTCCTGCCTCAGCCTCCCGAGTAGCTGGGACTACAGGCATGCGCCACCATGCCCGGCTAATTTTTTCTATATATTTTTAGTTGTCCAATTAATTTCTTTCTATTTTTAGTAGAGACGGGATCTCGCTCTTGCTCAGGTTGGTTTGGAACTCCTGAATCAAACAATCTGCCCGCCTCGGCCTCCCAGAGGGCTAGGATTACAGGTGTGAGCTACCGCGCCCGGCCTGTTTTTCATGTTTGATTTGAGATCGTTAAGACTGATTTACACACCTCACCCACCCTCATTTGTAATCCCATGAAGGCATGGGCTGGGTCTGCCTTTTGCTTATCTTTTCCAGTGACTTATATCAGGCACATAGGTACATGATGCACAGTTTTTGAAAGAATAACAATCAATGAGTGATCTTTATAGTATAGTATACTCCTTTAGCAGAAATATAATCACAGCTGTGAGAAGTCACACAGCAGACAGACCCCATTTCTGGGCCAAGTCATGAAGAACAGGGGGCATCTGCGCATGCCATTAGGTTTTTAATAGCTGTCCATTTGCTCCTGTGTGCTGAGCTGCGGTGAGTCCTGGGTTATGGTGGTGTACCGGACTGACCTGCTGTCCGCCCTCTCAGAGCTGCCCGTGCTGAGCAAGTGTGGAAAGAGCTGGTTGGGGGTATCCAGCCTGGGCCAGTGGAGGGCTTGCTGGGGCAGTGTGTATGAAGCCGCAGCTCGAAGGGGTTCCTGGAGGGAGCCAGGTGTTGGTCAGTGGTGTTGGCTGGTTGGTGGTGTCAGTCGGGGTGGGAGAGGCCTTTCGGGCCGAGGAGGATGTGTGAGAGCACTGATCTGGGAAGGACGCGGGCTGGCCAGTGGGAGGGCGGCTCTGAGTGAGGCTGGGGCAGACCACCTACAGTGTTGGAAGGGCAAAGTTTCCTTTATTTGTTGTGGCAGAATCCCCAAGTTTTGGTAATATGACTTTTTAAAGCTCAGACTTCCTAAGAAAGGAGAGGCATGTTAGGTTCCCTGCGCTGCCACAGCAAATTACAGTTGACCCTCTGTATCTGTGGGTCCCACATCCATGGATTAAACCAAGTGAAGATCAAAATTATTTGAAAAAAAATTGCATCTGTACCAAACATGTACAGACTTTTTCTTGCCATTGTTCCCTAAAGAATCCAGTGTAACAACTACTTATATAGCATTTATATTAGGTATTATAAATAATCTTGGGATGATTTAAAGTATACGGGAGGTTATATGCAAATACTACAGCATTTTATGTAAAGGACTCGAGCATAAGTGGATTTTGCTATCTGTGGGGGGTCCTGGAACCAATCAGTCCCCCACGGATACGAGGGACGGCTGTACCACAAATTGGTTGGCTTAAAACAACAGAAATTTATTTTCTTACAGTCCTGGAGGCCAGGATCTGAAATCAAGGTGTCAGCAGGACCGTGTTCTCTCTGAAGGCTCAGGGAAGCCATTCCTTGCCTCTTCCTAGCTTTTGGTGGCTCCTGGCAGTCCTTGGTATTCCTTGGCTTGTGGCTGCATCACTCTGATTTCTGCCCCATTGACACAGGGCTGTCTTCCTTGTGTGTCTGTGTGTCTTCTCCTCCTCTTATAAGAACACCAGTCATTGGATTTAGGGCCCACCCCAATCTAGTATGACCTCATTTTAACTAATTATATCTACAAAGATCCCATTTCCAAATAAGGTCACATTCCAGTGTTCCAGGTGGACACAGATCTTGGGAACTCTATTCACCGTACTACAGGAGGGGATATTAAAGTTGGTGGAGAGGTGCTGGGAGGCTTCCTCCCAAGTCTTCTCATTTCTCAGTGTTTCTGGGTTGACAGAGGCAGTGAGGCCCGCTGGGGGCAGGGTGGTCCAGCAGCCATTGGGATTCCAGTCTCTGGCGAGGGCTGCTGGGTACAGGATTCTTCCAGATGCCCAGAAGAAACTGTGTGACTGCGGGAGGTGGCTCTGCCCATTGCAGGTCCCTGACTCAGGTTCACTCTGTTCTTCCTGCAGCGAGGGAGCATGTCAGGGTTTCTTACTGAGTGTCCCAGGAGCACCTTGAGATAGGAGGAAGTGTCCATGAGATTGTAAATAGCAAAGTAATTAATGACCCTCGTGAACAATGGCCTAGGGTTTTTCCATGGCTCTTCTCTCCTCTGGGAACAGTTTCCTGCTGCTTTCTTGGAGGTGTGTTGCCAGGGACTTTCCGGGTCTACAGGACATTGCTTTCGTTTTCTTTCTTCTTCTCTGCTTTCTCAGGTTCCATGTTATTAGCTTCTTCTAGTTCCCTGGTATTTACACATTATGTGCAATGTCTTCCCATAACAGTGGTTCTTAAACTTACTGTGCATAGGCATCATCTGGATAATTTATTAAAAAGGTGGATTTCCAGATCTGATTCCCAGAATTTCTGATTTGTTAAGTCTGGGGTGATCTGATGCAGGTGAACTTCAAAAGCCAATTGAATGGGTGTGTGTTTTTTGTGTGTGCACACGTTTCTCCCTCAAGTGATACCTGATGTGTTAGAAAGGATGGCTCCACATTTACCTGATGCTAATTGGCACAATTTGCCCAGGCAGAGGGCACGGGACACACCAGGCTTTGTGGCCAGAGGGATCCTGGCACCTTTGAGGATCTGAAAGTTGGCCAGTGGGGCTGGGGCACAGAGCAACAGCAAGGCCAGTGGGGTGAGTAGACGAGGCAGACTTTGTAGGTCCTGCTCAGATTTGTCTTGAGGGGAATGGGAAGAGTTATAATTGGGGGGTTGTGGGAGGGGTGGTGACAAGATCAGATTTGCCTTTTGAATGGGTCATTCTGGGCAGTGAGTGACAAATGGTCTGGAGGGGGGAGCAGGGAGCAAGTAGGAGGGCAGTCAGGAGTCTAGGCTAGAGGTGGTGGTCGCCTGGACTCAGGTCTCTCCCAAGGTACCAGTAGGAGCGAGGGGGGAGTTAACTGAGGTGGAAGAGCAATCCCAGGATGTTCCTGGGCCCAGGGCTGGCTACGGAATCTGTGGGGCTCCTTGTTCAGAAAGCAGGCATAGTACTGTTATAAAGGCATTAAAATAGAAAGCTTCTTTCTTTTTTTCTGGTCTCTCTCTCTTGACTTGTGGTGCTTTTAATTTGCTGTTTAATGTTCTAAAAAAGAAAAATTAAAAATTTAAATTATTAGTATGAATTCTGTTCATCTTTATATTGTCAATGCCAATTTTAAATGTAAGTATAAGATCATCTGACTTGTATGCAGAATCATCAAGATTATACAATCCATATTTTGTAGCTCATGTGCATTCATTTCATTCTTCTAAGAACAGTGAAAATCCGCAAAATAACTGTATTTCACTTCTTGATGTATACATATTCTTTCAACATGCTCTACCTTTGGCGTACTGGTGAGTAAGGAAGGACTGAAAGGAAAGGGACTGTAGGTTATCTCTGTCCTACGTCACCTTGATCAGTGTCAGTGGTTGGCTTATCCAGGGAAATAACAGGAGAAAGAAAGGTTCTGCTAGGGTTCCTGGGCAGTTTTGTGTCTTAGACCACCATGGCCTTCCTCTTGCATCTGGCAAGTTCTGGTTGAGACGGAAGACATGGTCCCTTGGGGGCTGTCAGCAGTTGCTTACTCAGTCGTAGACACAACATTTGAGTCTCCTGAGCTCCCACCCATCGCGGGTCCCCCATAATTCCCTGCTCATGGGCTTCACAGGCACATGTGCACATGGGCCACAAGGAACCCAGCAGTCATGCATAACACCCAGGTTGTACACATCTCCTCTGCACGCCTGCATGCCCCACTGTCCCGCTGGACTTCACTCACAAAATGCAAGTTCAAAGATAAAACTATTAAACATTTCAAGACAGCTATAGCAGAGTATTAAACCAAGCAGGCCCTTCTGAGCATAGGGCCTGGTATAACTAGTTAGGTTAAATGCCCATGAAGCTGCCCTGCCTAGACCTCAGGCACTCCCATTTTTCAGCTGCCCTATGAGCTGCATCTTGGCTTCACTTGAGTCCGTGTGTCAGGTCTGCTGTTTGTAGGCTGAGAGAAGACTGGCTGAGCAGAGCTTGTATTGGCAGCCCCCACCCAGGCCTATAGTCCAAGAGTGCTTGGCTCCCCAGGTGCTTAAGGCAGCTGCTCCTTCTATGGGAAGCCTGGTTTCCGGGTGGCTTTGTGGGCAGTCAGCACCAGGGCTGTTCATCAGCTCCAGGTGCCATGAGCTGGGTCTCTACAAAGCAGACCCCCAACACAGTTGTGTTCCCAGTCAGCTGTGTGGACTTCAGAATGAGAGAGATGGTTGAGAATGTTTTTTGAAAGACACAGGCTTTGGAATTTGTGATTGTTAAAACTAACTCTGGTGTTTCCTCCTCTCACCCCTGCTGCCACCTAGATTTCTTCTATCATGAGCATTAATTAATCTGCTGTGGGAACATCTGTAAACCTGCTGTCAAGAATTAGAAGATCTGGCTTGCTCCGTGGAGCTCCACCTTTGTAACCTGGTGCAGTTCCATTATTGGTACTTGGTACTAGCTGTTCTGAAGGTTTAGGTGGTATCATTTCTCAAACTTGAGCATGCATAAAAACCGCCTGGGAAGCCCAGATTCCTGGGCGCCAGCCCCAGAGATTTTGATTCCGGTGGCTGGGGCGGCAGGCACCCTAGGAGAGTCTGTTGCAAGGGTGCTCGATCGTACTGAGCAAAATATGAAACACTAATCTTTGGCCTCTCAAATTCTGTGGTGGTCTGCAGCAAGGGGTACTTTGAGAACTAGCTGGGGCACGAGTTCTTACTGGGCCTGGGGACCAGGCTGGGGAGGAGACAGTGTTGGGCAGGGAGGTGGGGTGCATGGGGATTTCTTGGGAACCTGAAAGGAGGGTGAATGTTTGCCCTCTGGGACTTCCCTGCTTGGTCCCTGGAGCACCAGCCTCCCCTGAGGAGCAGCAGGGAAGTGGCTAATTAAACGGGGATAGTGAAACTAATGGAAGTGAAACTAATTTCTGGGAATGTTATTAAGGTGTGGCTCTCTTCAGAATGTCTTTTTTTTTTTTTTCTTTCGGAAACGTTCATTTAATCCAGGGGGAGATGAGTGGATTTTCCTTTTTTAATTGAACTCATTCTGGTGCTGAGGAGCCACTGCCTTGCTTCCTGTATTAGTGGCAAGGGGTGTTTGAGCTGAGTCCAGGGATCAGGCTGAGTCAGTTTGCATCCTGATAATGCTGCGCAGAGCCTCGTGGGGACGAGGGCGAGAGGAGGGCAAAGTGGCAGGGACGACAAGATGGGTGGGAGGGGGCCGGGTGGCTTCACTGTCCTCTCATTTTTATATAGAAGTAAATCAGCCTGGCGTTTTATTTATTATCTATGTAAGTATAGATAATAACAACTCCGGTTTGTCGAGCGCTTGCTGCAGGCCAGGCCCCGTGCTAAGCACTCCTGCATCATCTCTTTCCTCCCAGCAACCTCAGGAGGCAGGTTTCCTCTTAGCTCCTTTTCACACAGGTGGAAACTGAGTGCAGGGACCTTGAGTGAGAGGGGATTTTGAATCCCGGGAGTCTGCTAACCACGAATCTCAGCTATTTGGCTAGTCAAAGACCTCGGTTTACTCACCGGGCCTTGTTTTTCCCTCGACTACTCTCAACTTCATCTGAGCTGTTGGTGAGAACAGCCGGCGGTGTGGCTGTGTGTGTGTCCCCAGGTTCTGCCGTCTGTGACTTTCTGAGTTAACGACTGTCGAATGCCAGGTAAGCCCTGATTCTTGGGACTGGGCTGTTGGTTGGTTTGTGGTTCTTCTTTCTTTTTGTACTTCGCTAGAAAAGGCTCAGGGGTTGCAGGGAGGTGACTGGCCTTGGCTTCTCTTTTCCTGCTTTTCAAGTGAGATTCTTGCTTGCCCAGATTTGTTCAGTGCAAACGTGATCGTCCAGACCCTGGAAGAGGTAGGACTAAGGGTATAGAAAGACAATAGGTATAGTACTTAACAGATGTTGAGTTTTTCATTCATGATTGTGACTCCAATCTAAAGACCTTGGAACTGAAAGATTGGCATTCGTGATGACCTGTGGAGAAATTAATGTGGTTGGAAATTCATTATCACCCGTAGTGTACTATTTTGCAGTTTTCTTCTTTTTCATTTAAAAACCTTTACAATTATTTTGGTAAATCTTTCTGCAGACTTTTCCGAGGTAGGAGTATTCATTTTCCTTTTGTAATATGCAGGAAGAAAGGCAAAGAAAGAGGATAAAATGGCAGTTGCTTGATAACTCCCTGGTACAAGTGGTCATACTCCGATTCGGATTTGTAACTGTTTTACCAAGTTATGGATTCATATCTAGGTGCTTGGGCCCTGCCTGTGTGGACTTGGGACAGGGAGAGCCGTCCTGCCCGAGTTACTCATCTACTTGATTTTTTCTGGCTCTTTGTCTCTTCTTCGATTTATTGGCAAGACCTTTCTTATAAACCTCTTCCAACAAGGTCTGGCTTTTGCTCTAAGTTTATGACCATAAATTTTCAGATGGTACACGTCACCCTCTTAATCTAATTGAGCCAGCACATCATTGTGAAGACATCATTTCATTTGGGGGGTATTAGTTGCTATGGTTATTTGCTGAGACTAACAGAGTCTGTGTTCTCTCAATTGGATTTTTGGAACCTGCTCTCTGAGAATGACATAGAGGTGTGCCTTCCTGTAGGAATATATCCAGTATATAAACTTCCCCATTGAAAATAAATAAAAGGCCCAGAAAAGGTACTTTGGAAAGAATCTTAGAGTTAGAAGGGACCTTAAAGGTCACCTGGCTCAGCCCCCTGGTTTTCAAATGACTTCTCTGACAAGTAGCTTTCCCTGGGTTCACATGTATAGTTGATGACGGTGTAAGGAGGCGGCCCATTTATGGTTCTTATTCTAGGTTTTATTCCATTTTGTCTGCAACAGTTTCAGTGCTCTCAGGGAATTCATCCATTCATGTCTCCAATATGCACTGAAGTCCTGTGTGTTCCAGGCACTGTGCTGGAAGGATAAAGAAGCTGTGATCTTTGCTCTCGGGGTCTTGAGTGGGCGTCCAGACCCTTGCCTTGCAGAGTGTGGTGCCTGGACCAGCATCATTGGCTTCACCTGGGACTTCGTTAGAATCGCAGCCCCTCGGGCTCCCAGGCCTGCTGGATCAGAACCGGCGTTTTGACAAGATCCCCAGGTGATTGAGTGCACCTTGAAGCTTGAGAAGCTCTGCGGCAGAGGGGAGGGCATTCCAGAAGCAAAATCTAAGTCCTAAGGCTCAAGCAGGATCCTCTCCCCCATCTGCTCTCCTGCTTGGTGTTGAGAGAGAGGGACACTTGCCCCATTCTCAGCCCACCCTCTAGCTCCGCCCATCTGGCCCCTGCTGGTCTTCCCAGCCTGGGTCTGACCTGCTCTCCCTGCAGAACCTTTGGTCTGATTCACGTGGTCTCCTCTTATGCTGCGCCCCTTCTAAAAATGTGCCTACCTTAGGGGCAAAGCCCAGGACCACCTTCCCGGGGCTTGCGAACCCTGTCAGTCCCAGGTACCTTGGCTGCTACCTTAGCACGCTCAGTTCTTAAATCCGTTTCATCTGGGGCTGGCCTGCCTCCCTAGGCCGTTGACAGAAAGGATTTGATGATAACACTCTTTTCCCAGTGCATTTAAAAGCCACCGCTTGAGTTTAATAAACTCCTCAGAAAGAAACCCACAGTGCTTCGAGTTAGTTCAGTTTTAAAAATAGTGTTATTTAGTCCACCAGGGTTTGTGCCTAGTCTTTTCATCTGTGGGGGTGAAAAGGAAATTGTATTAATAAATTTGTAAATGTATTAAGAGTTTTCTAAGCATCTGAGGAAAACCATTAGGGACTCAAATGTGCTTTTCGTAGTTCACCAGAATGGGGTTATTTGATTAGTTTGGTGACTCAATGAGGAAAAATTGCTTAGTTCTGATGCTAATTAAGATTCTCCTTTTGTTGATTCTCTTCTCTCCGACCTGCTGGTAAACTTCCACTCCGCCTCTGCTCCTGGGAGGGCAGGCGAATCAGCATCCGCTGGCTACCTTGTGCTCTGCTCTTCCGTGACATTTCCCCCCTGTTTTAAATTCCCACAGCAACCCTGCGAGGTACCTGTTATCCTCATAGTTACATCGATGCTTGGAAAGATTGAGTAATTCGCCCAAAGTCACACAGCTAGGACGTGAGAGACTGGGATTTAAACCCACGTTTGCAGTGACCGCACACATCATTGTCCTCTAAATTGTCCTCCATTCGTGCTCTGTGTGTGATATTTGCACTTGGGCTGCCTGGAAATACCCTCTCTCTTTCGCTTCCTCACTTGATGAGTCCCTCTCAAAATGAGTTTCTTTGTTTTACCGAAACCAATCATCACAGTTTTCCTTGAGGGAGTTTTTCCTGCTCTGACCTGCTGCCGCCTTATCACGTCTTGGGGCAGCACGTGGACGTGGTTGCTCTAAATATGGTACCTTTGTTCTTGTGTCTTTCTGCTTTGTGTCAGGGCCGAGCAGTTCAAGTTTGGGGATGGGCTCTTCAGGGCTTCTGTTTTTGTCATGGATCTGATGCTGACTAAATCACTTGACACCACAGTCATCGATTAAGCCAGTGTTGGTTAAGCACCTGCTATGTGACATGCGCTGTCATTAAGCCAGTCCTTAATTTTTTCTTCTGTAAAAATCAAGTGCTGGCTGGGCATCGTGGCTCATGCCTGTATCACCAGCACTTTGGGAGGCTGAGGCAGGAGGATCACTTGGGACCAGCCTGAGTAATGTAAGGAGATCTTGTCTCTAGAAAAAAAAAAATCAGCTGGTGGTGTGCACCTGTAGTCTCAGCTACTCAGGAGACTGAGGTAGGAGGATCGTTTGAGCCCAGGAGTTCCAGGTTGCAGTGAGCTATGATGATGCCACTGTACTGTAGCCTGGGCAACAGAGCAAGACCCTGTCTCCAAAAAAAAAAAAAACAAACAGGTGCTATCACTAAAACTCTCAATGTTCTTATGAGGAAAAGCTAATATACTACTTTGGAAATACAAATGTATTTGTATACATTTGTATATCGTTATGTATAGCTAATGATAATGTTATTGATCGTTCATAATAGGATTTGAACTTGGAGTTTTCAGTAGGGAACAGTGTTTTTGAATCCTATGTTATACTCTTTCTTTATCTCCTGGCTGACCAGTGGTCTGTGACAAATGTCCAGGTTGAAAAGTGTCATCTGTCATCTAGTTATCCTACAGGGAGAATGCCCTTTGACTGTGATTGCATGGAGGAGTTAGAGTAGGTGTCCCAAAACAAAATTCCAGGCCAGCTCTCTAGTAAAAGGTTTAATCAACGTTTAAATTGATCTTGTCACTCCTCTGTAACAATCTGTTCCTATTTCTTTCTTTCTTTTCTTTCTTTCCTTTCTTTTTTTCCTTTTTCCGCCAAAGAGATGGGGGGTCTTACTATGTTGGCCCGCTGACTGGATTCGAACTCCTGGGCTCAAGTGATCCTCCCGCCTCATTCTCTGGAATAGCTGGGACTACAGGCGCGCATCTCCGTGGTGCCCAGCTGGCTCCCATTTCTTTAAGGGCTAAAGTCCAAATTTCTTGGCTTGATCAAGTCCCTCCATGGTTTGATTCTAACCTTTCTTCCTAGTCTTACCTCCTGTCCACTAGCTGAACTTCCTGCTCTTTCTGGGCGGGTCCTTTGCTTTTGCATCTCTTTGTGCCCTGTTTCCACTTCTACCTTCCAGACGTGCGGCCCTGCCCGTACCTTCTCCAGTTTCTACGTATCCGCACAGTACAGAACCTGACGGCTCAGCCCAAGTGCCCCTCCCTCTTCTTTTTTTCTGCGAAGCCTCCTCCGGAGGCCCCGGCTGGGATAATATCCTGCTTGTGCTTCTGTAGCCAGTTTTGCCTACTCTCTGACTGCCTTAGCACATTCTACCTTAATTTATGGTTTCGTATACACAGATTAGGCCCTTCTAAATTGTATTCCCTTTAAGGATGTGGAATGTCTGCGTGCGGTCTTGTCTTTTCTTTGAGTACATTGATACCAGATTCTCAAATATTTGAGTGAATTAGGCAATGTAGTATAGGATAAGAGTTTTGGAGTCAGAGAGACCAGGTTTCTTATACTACCACTTATTTGCTGTGTGACCTTGGGTAGATTATTTAACTTCTCAGCCTCAGTTTCCGCATCTGCAAAAGGGAGGTAATAATACCTACTCGACAAGACACTTGTCAGGATGGAAGGATTTAAAGTACTTAGTAGGTACATGTCGAATAGCAAGTACCCAGTAAATGAATGTATAGTATATTCATAGTGATTTTGATGTAGATTAAGGTGGATTTGGGCCTCCCATGTTATTCTTGAAGGGAGTTTCCATGTAAATAGAATTAGAAACCTCGTCTTGGAAAGAGTAACACTTTTTTGTTCTACTTGATTTCAAAATCAGCTCTGAAAAAAACATTAGCCTTAGTGCTCTGGTTGGAAAAACAAATTCTCCAGAGTGGATGCTAACGATGGCCTCATTTAGGAAATACAGTTTTAGGGAAATGGCCTCAGGAAAAGCATGCAGATGTGTAATCAGAATGCACGTTACGTAACGTGCTGTGGCCGACATGGTTGGTGGGCATATCATCTGCCTCGGGGAGACGAGAGGTTTTCGAGCCAGATGTGAAAAGATGCGAGGGTAAGGTTGGCGGCGACTTCATCTCCTTACCCCTTCCCCTCCGCATCGCAGGCTTGAATGTGCTAAGAGCACAGGCTCTGAGCGTGTCAGAGCGGTTCTGCCCACGTGGGGGCCAGGGCCCCTTCCCCAGTTGCTGGCTCAGCACCCACAGGACGTTTCCCTTCTCAGGTGGGTGCATCCTCCACGGGACAGGCTCTGTCCTCAGCACTGCCTTGAAGGCTGGCCTTGTCATTTCTCCTTGAGTCGTAGCACACCTCCTGTGATATAGTTGATTGCCACCTAGTGGCCACAGGTAAGACCACGAGTCACAGAAATGAGACATGCTGTGGGCAATTTTGTTTGGTTGTAAGATTTGAACAGGGTCTGTTTCTTTTTGCTGGTGTAATGCAGGGCTTCAGGCTGTAGCATGACACTTAAGGGACATCACTTCCTTATAATAAGTTAAGCACATTGAAGTAGGTTTAAAATGCCACATACACACTTGGGGGGAAATGCCTCTGTCCAAGCACAGTTTCTGAAAGGATGTGCTCTGTTCTCAGTTTGCCCAATATGGAGAGAGAAAAGAAAGATCTCTAGGGACTCTTCTTAAAACTGTTTAACTCCGTCCAGGCTTGGGGTTACGCTGGGACTAACAGAGGACACATGGCTGTGGCCGCCAGCTGGCTTGTCTGTAGCTCATCTCTCTGGGTCCCTTGGTATAGAGGTTTTTCTTCATGCTGCGGCTGGTTGGTGGTGGCTCTCCCTCCAGCTCTGTTGGAATCTTCCTCAATGGACAACATTAGGGGAGGTGGTTACGTGTTAATAGTAAGCACATTCCTACCTATACCAAGCTCCAACCAGACTTGCACAAGTTGCTTTGAAGAAAAGGTGCATAGTACACAGGGAGTGGAAAATAGAGTTGGGTTTGGCCTGGTTAGAGAAGTCAAGGAAGGCTTCCTGGAGGAAGGAACTTTTGGGCTGAGAGTTGCAGGCAAGAGTAGTCACATGGTGGCAGATAGGAGTAGTGCATGCTCCAGGAACGGGCAGAGGCCAGAGCAGCTGGAGCCCAGAGACAGAGTGGGGGAGGTCAGACCCTGTAGGGCCTCTCAGGCCTTGGGAGGGACTTTGGTCTTTGTCCCCAGAGCTCTGGGAAGCCATCACAGGGTTCACTGCTGGTGTTGCCACGACTGGGTGGAGAACCGACTGGAGGGACAGAAGTGGGTGTGGGGAGACCAGAGAGGAGGCAGTTGCAGTTCTCCGGGCAAATGTGGGTATTTGGTTTTAGGAGTTGCTGATGGTGGTGGGGAGGAGTGGGCAGAATTGAGCGATGCTTAGGAGGCAAAGTGGACAGACTTGGGGACGGACTGTGCTCACGAAGGACGTGAGCATGTGAAGGACGACACACGGTGTTGACTTGAGTGGCGGGCGAATGGCAGTGTCCTTCACTGTGCTGGGGATGCAGGAGGAGGCCCTTTGCTGGCCCTCGCAGGAGAGGGTAGGAGGGTGGAGAGAGTTTGGTTTTGAGTGTGTTGAGTTTTACCTGGGGATGGGGGTGTGGGCTGAACCTGCAGTCTCTGGGGGGCTGGCGTCCATTCTGGGCTCTCAGTCATGGGTCCTCTCTGGGGACTCCAGGACACACCACCCATGAGCTAGCTTATCTTGCTGTGCCCCCCTCAGATCCGCATGGCAGGTTTTGAGGGGCCCTGTGTCCAGCCCTGTGCTAGGCACTCTTTGTGCATTGTGACATGAAGCCGTTCTGAATCGTTCCAAAATGGTTCCAAATACAAGGCAGTGAGGCAGAGTCAGTGTAACTGGTGTTCAGAGAAGGGAGGGATTAACGAGGCCTGGGACTTGGTTTTCTTTTGCTATAAGCAGCCTGTTGCAAGTTCTTACCTCAGCAGTAGTCTTTATTAACTGTGATCACTCTCTAAGTCTAGAGAGAAGGATGTGACTAAGTAGCAACAATTTTTAAGGGTAGTTAATATACAATTTTGGTAACTTTGGAGGTCACAAAGGCAATAGACGCACTGAAAATAAATACAGTTATAAGGTTACGTTGAGTCCTTCATTTTGTGGGTGTACACATGTGTGCATGTTTGCGTAAGTACGTGTATGTTAAGTTTTACCCAAGGAGAAAAAGGAAATGACTTGTGGTATTACTGGCCAAACTTGTTTAAAATTAAGGTAGATTCTAATTTTAAAAAAGTTACGGTAAACCTTCTGTTTTAGTGAAAGAAGGATCATCGTTGGGTTAAATTCTCTTAAACCCTGTGCAGATCAGTATCTGCCGAGGCAGAGCATGGCATCTCCAGGAAGAACGGGCACTTTCCTCTGGCCCCTGAATGGGCAGATGGCTTTGGGGATATCTCTCAAGGCCCAGATTTCTAGCTGCTTCCATAGCCCTTACCCGCCTGGCCTAGCTGCTCTGGAAAGCAGATACTTGGCCTCTCCGGGTGCTGACGTGATGACTTCGCTCCACACTGGCCAGCATTCTGCTTTTCCAGCAACAGATGTTTCTGCAAAGTAAATATTCTTGACTCTGCTCGGCTCCTTGCTGTGTCTTGCACTGCCTGTGCACGAAACAGCGGGGCCATGTGAGCGGGGTGCCGGGAAGCTTGGCGTGCACCCAGCACCGGTACCAGCCTGTCCTTTTTTGCTCCTCTCACTGGAATGGACGTGTGAGATTCCCGTGTGCATCAGAGGGAAAGCTCCTGAAATGAATGTCTGGGGAGCTGCATATCCAAGGTGGTAATCTACGGAAGACACCACCAGCCCTATTGGGTTGAAATAGGCAAGAAGCAGTGGTGTTTGAGTAGAAAGTTCCCTTTTTATGTCCTCTTGATTCTCCCAAGTAACACAGAGGTGTTTATCTTAATAGGGTGAGGCAGCATGGTGTTCCCACATGCTACAGGGATCTCAGTTCACAGGACTAAGTCACGTCACACGTCCCCTCCTCAGTGACTGTGTGCTTTTATGTTAGTCCTTTAACTTCTCTGGGCTCCAAACACAGGCATTCAGGCTTATCTTCCCTGGGTTCTGTTACTGGAGGATTCACGTGGCAAAGAATGGCCCAGTTTTGCCTGGAACTGAACCTTGCGATGTGCAGCGTGTTATGCAGCGTGCCTCACGGGGTTCTCCCTACCTAACCCACGGACTGATGACTTCCGTCGGGTGAGATGACTGAGACTTCACTACTAACCCAGGGTTAGTTATATATCCCATAAATGGTGGAGCTGGAATTTGAACCCAGGAGTCAGTGGGCAACCCCACTGGGGTTGGGGCCCAAGGGTTGGGGTTGATCAGCCTGTCATAAGCACCCCATAGAATGCAAGCAGAGAAAGGATGCACCGCCAGGCCGTGGAGAGGAAACAAACCAAACAAAATCAGAAGATGAAAAACATGACCCCTAACCTCCAAGGACAAATCTGGAAGCTGAGAAAGAGAAGTACCGGGGATCATGGATGCTTTTCTTTTAGTAGGTTATGTTGCTCCGTGAGGCCAGAATACGCCCCTTCCCTCCCCATGTCTTATTAAAGCCAGGCCGCGCTACCGGTCGTGCCTCACGTTTCCCTCCTCTGGGAATTCGAACATAATGCCATTTCCCCCTCAATGAGCGAAACACGGATGAGGGTAATTTGAATGATTAGCCTGATCTGCAGGAAGGCTGCACATGGAATTAAGTTAAGCACGTTTGCACCGAGCAGCCAGATCTGTCAGTCCACTTAAAGCTACCTTGGTGGTTTTATACCCTTAACAGAAGCTGAAGGCTCAGGAAGGACATTGGCTTTTATTACTATCTTAAATGAAAGCTTTTTTTTTTTTTTTTCATTTGACAAGGTCCTCTGAAAGCTTTTGTTATAGATACTATGCGTGGAATGTTTTTTTACCCCAGTAAAACACATTGCCAGGTGTGTGTTCTCCTGGTGGTGGTGGATGTAGCCACCCAGGAAAATGGTCCGGGTAGGATGATGTCAGGCTGGCCACTCTGCTCAGACGGAGAACAGAGAGGGTTCAGAGAACTCGGGCCTCCGCTGGGTGCTCCTGTACCATGGAATGGGGGTGGTTCCCAGCCCTTCCTCCGGCTTCCGCGGCTCCCTCCCTAATGAAAGTTTGTGTTGTGAGTTGGATGCGGGGGCAGCTGCACTGACCACACGGAGGACCCGCGGGCTGTGGGTATTGATGTTGGCTCTGACCAAGGCATTCTCCCTGACCTCCTTAGGCAAGTGGATTCCCACGTGTGTCAAATGGAGATGACAGGACTCACTGTGGCTTGAGGAAGTAGAGACAGGACTTGAATTGTTAAACCAAATATAACAAAAATATTAACTTCTAGAGCAAGTCAGTGCTTTGTGTCATAAACAAGTATTTGCTATTTTGAATTTGCATTCCTTTGTACTTTGACACGGACTCAGAAACAAATATGCTTGCTGCCAGATTCACAGAAGAACCAGAAAGGGCAGCAAATTGGAAAGCCAGTTTAATTTTAGTAATTCGTGATTTTTCCTTTCTTTTTCTTGCTAGATTTGTCTTCAGCGAAGCGGAAGTTTGCAGATTCCTTAAATGAATTTAAATTTCAGTGCATAGGAGATGCAGAAACAGATGACGAGATGTGTATAGGTAAGTCACAACTGTGCGGAAAATAAAAATGTTCATTGCTCGTCAGTTTTCAGTGTCCTGGCAGAGCCTTTTTCCTGGGATCGCAAGTGTCTAAGGTTAGTAAAGAAAGACGTCCATGGCGGCAGTGGAGAGGCAGAGATACGTGAGGATTAGGGCTGGGGCTACTCTGGTTTTCTCCATGACTTCTGGGATTGCCTCACTCACCCTCCAGCGAGTAGGAGACAGTCTGAAGTTTTGCAGGGCTCCCCTCTCCACCTTCCTTTAGTGTTCTTCTGGCTGGTTTTCTGATGTTCTTCCCCCCAACCACAGTGCTAAGCGCTTAGTGCAAAAGTAGAAGCAGGTGGATGAGGGGAGCATTAAATCAGCGGTCACAAAATATAGCCCACAGGTCGAGATCAGAATGCAGCCCTGTTTTTGTTCAGCTCTCATTTTTTAATTGGATTACCATATAAATTGAATTTATCTGAAATTCCGGTTTTCCAGCTTCTTTGAAAAGTTCAATAATCTAATCTACTGGCCCCACATTCTGGCCTGGCAACAGGTGGCCAAGCCATGTTGCTGCCACTGCTTTCAGATAGGGAGAGAGCTCAGTGTCCAGTTCAGTCTGGTCCTCGCCTCTCCCCTTTGTTTCCTTAACAAGAGGCTGCAGAGGCTGACCAGTTACCACCATGCTGGGCTGCTGCCCTCTTCACTCACCTGTGTCTGGGCAGCCCTGAGCGGGGAGGATTTGCATGTCAAGACACCTTTCTTTGTCAGGGCATTGTCATTGCTCCCTAGTCTTATATTGGGCAACGTGGTTGATTACGTTCAGTGAGAATTGAGAAAGTTTCATTGACTTAATTAATTCATCAAAGTCTTACCGAGTTCCTGTTGCCATGCAGAGCACGGGATCTGGGGATGAGCACAAGCAATTGGGAGACAGCTGAGAGTGGCGAAAATGCATCCTTGTTGTAGCTCATGAAATATGGATGCTTTTCCCAGCGTTGCACAAGGGGCCCAAGTACCCTCAGGACTATTGCACTTGATGCTTACTGCGTTTGTGAGTAATTCTGACGGAGAAGACTGCCCGTGTCTGAGCACCGTGCTGCAAGTTGCACGCTTTAATGAGTGACTTGAGGACTCGAAAGGAGGAACCCAAGGAGAAGCCAGCGATGTGGCTTCCAATGCCAGCAGCACTGTTTGTTTAGTTCTGGTGCCAAAGAAAAGGCTGGGTTCTGACGCAACCCCACGACAAAGGTTGAGGAGGTCGAATTCTGGACAGGAAATCCTTCAATTCCTAAGCGGAACTCTACCCCTTCCAGGCCAGGGCCCTGGGAGCCTGCCAGCATCTCACTAGTCCTGGGTATTCTCAGGAACAGACAGGTCTTTTCCTTGAAGAAGCCCTTCCCTAGCAAGAGTGCCAGGTGGAATTAACCTGCATTTCTGGGTCACCCTTAATGGTTAATGATTGAAAGATAAGGAGAGCCTTGGGAAGCAATTGCCTTTAGGTGTCTGCACGTGCTAAGCAATTTAAATCCATACCATAATAGTTGGAGCTGGAAAGGCTTGCCAAGACCCACTGCCTCCCACCTCATGGCCCTTTTCTCTTTTCCAGCAAGGTCTTTGCAAGAGTTTGCCACTGTCCTCAGGAATCTTGAAGATGAACGGATACGGATGGTGAGTGTGGCTGGGCTGCTCTTGCTCCCAGACAGCATGCTCGTGCCGAGGGGCACAAGGGATCTGTTGTCAGAAGAACTGGGTTCCAGCCCAGACTCTGCTGCTTGACTGCTTTCAGCTCTTGAGCAAGCCTCATCTTTTTAGGGTTTGAAGCCTCTTGTAAATGTTAAAGGATTGCCCTCGTGGATAACTTTAGGACGACATCGTTGTCCTTCTAAGGGTTCACTGTAAGGTCTGTATATAAGGTAAATGACTTAAGGGTGAATCTTTTGAATTATTTCACTTCTGGGGGCCTCAAATTCTCTACCAGCAGAATGGGAAATAGGGTGCCCACCTCTGCTCCCTCCTTCCCCTGCCATATTAAACCTGTCCAAGAGCCCTTTGAGAGCAGTGGCCACTTCTTCACTTTTGATTCTGAAGCAGCTAACCTGGTGCCTGCTCTGTAGTCGGCATCCAGTAAACAGGTACTTGGTAAATGTAGGCAACCGTAAGAAGCTCTTCAAAGAGAGCCGCTGTGCAGATTCAGGAATCAAATGCTGAGCTCCAGGTTCTTACGAGATGTCTTTTATACTAGGCTTTGTTCTCATATGGTTCAGCATTAACAGGTGATTCCACAGATTCTACATCCAAAGGACGTTCTTTTGCATCTTCCCCTATATCCTTAAGATGTCAGGAATGAAGGCTGATTTGAAATCCCCTGCTGGCTGCATGCTGCTCTGCCCCGAGGAGGGCTTGTCTCCAAGGAGCAGTGCTCCCAGAGGCCCAGGGAAGAGTCCACCAGTGAGCATTTTCTTCTCTTCCCATACTAACAGTTGACAGTGTGAGCACCAAGTTTACTAAGACATTTCGTAGCTAAGTATGTCACATGCATTTTCTATTTTAACCCTCATGATGACTCTGTGAAGTGTCATCCATATTATCCCCATTTTTCAGATGAAGATACTGAGGTTTACAGAGGTTAAGTAACTTGTCCTGGATCACAGTGGTTCAGTCTGGATTCAAACCCAAGTCTGCATTATACCCCCAGAATGTGGTAATTTCTTTAAAACTCCAGAACAGGAGTCTCTCACCTTCTGCTCTGCAGAGAGAGACCCTGTTTCTCCTGGTTGCTCACTGCTGGGTACTTGAACCAGAATCCAGAGGGCAGTGGCGATGGCGGCAGCAGCAGGGTTGGTGGTGGTGGAAGCAGGAGAACGCGTGTGTGTTCGTGCACGTGCTGGTGCCTGAGGAAGGGAAGTGATTCTTTTGAGTCTGATTTCTTGGCTGAATTAGTATTTGGGGGTGGGGGATGTGGTGAGCAAATCACTGCGAATACCCTGCAGATTGCTATGGCCTGTGGTAAGGGAACAATGACCGGATTATACTTTCCAGCTTGCCTCTGCAATTTTATTATTAATGCCAGTGAATTGAGTTTCTGCTGTCTGCGTCTGAGCGTCTGGCCACCGCAAGCCCCTTCTGCAGCTCCTTGCCCTGCGTCAGCTTCATCATCAGTTCAGCTCAGCAGAGCCGCACCTTCTTTGGGCAGCCTTCCCTGACTCCCTGGGTGGTTTGGCCATCCTCTGTATGTTCTTAACGTCCAGTTCAGGCCTCCGGGTCTGCGTTGACCGCATTGTGTCCTGATGACCACTGTACCTGTCTGTGCTCCGTAGGAAATAGGACTTCCTCGGGGGCAGAGCTTTTGTGTCCTCAGCATCAAGCACGGTGTTGGAACTGAGTGGAAGTGACACAGTCGTAGAATCTTAGACCCAGCAGAACCTTATTCCTCACCATTGGCAATTCCTCATTTGACAGATGAGAAAACAAGTCTTACCAAGGCTGATAGCAAGTCGTAGGACTGGGACAAGGACTTGGGTGTCCTGATTTCCAGCTGAGCGCTTGAGTGCTTTTGCATTTTAAGCACCTGCTCAGGACTGAATTCTCGGTCATGAACGCCAACTGGAACAACTTGGGGAGTTTAGGAAACACTGATGTCCGAGACCAAGTTCAGAGATTCTGAGTTAATTGGTTTGGAGTGTGGCCTGGACGTGCATTGGTATTTTTAAAAGCTTTCCAGGTGATTCCAACATGCAGCTAAGGTTGAGAACCACTGATTCAGGGGCTCAGACTCGGCACACCTTTGTGAGCTTCAGAGACTTGCAGGTGATTTGTGGAAAAGATGTGAACTGATTAAGCAATATCAAATAACAGTAAAAATCAAACAAGTTAGGTAACATCACGGCACTCCAGTATCAAAATGCACTCATCTGAAATAAGTGATCTCAAAATTGAGAAAAAGACAAATGGGAATAAATTTGGAGATTTGACTTTTTCTGTCCCTTACATTGTCCAGTCAGTTCTTACTGTGTCCATCTATGGCTTTTGGCATTTACTTTGTTGGCTTCGCTACAATGGACATGCTGCATGTGATTTAGAAAAATAATGCTTTGTTGGAATCGGATTCCTGGAATAATTAGTTGAGCAAAGAGTGGATAAATGAATGACTTAAAAGGAAAGATTGTAAAATATCGTGCTGCCTTAGAAAAGACTGTAGAATCTTAGGGCTGGAACAATTCAGCCCACTCATTTTGCAGATGACGAAATTAGAGCCCAGAGAGGTTAAATGTTTTGCCCATGGTCACACAGTTGGCAGCCAATCAGGAAATAATCCATTCATTCACTTAGTCATTCAAAAATGTTTGAGTGCTCCTTTGTTTCAGCATTCTTCTGTGTTTTGAGGATAGTGGTAGAAAAGTGAGCATTTACAAGATGTGTATATGTGTGTACGTGTGCGTGTGTTTATGCAAATGTGGGTGGTGGTGAATTACGGCAGTTCAGCTGGCACACTTGCTCTGAAGTAAACACTCTGTGGCATCTTTGGGGATTGCACTGGTGGTCAGGGAAAGCCTCCCCAAAGAGGTGACCTTTAAGCAGAAAGCTTAATTACAGTAAGGAGCTGTCCCTGTAAGGGGTTGGAAATAGTGTTGGAGGGACTGGCCAAAGGCAAAGGCCTGGAGGTGGGGAGAGTGTGGTGCTTTGGAGGTGTGTTGGGGTGACGGCCGGAGTGCAGGACCCAGGCGTGAGCCCTGTGAGATGAAGTCGAGAGACAGCTGCGGTCAGGAGGCACAGATGTCTTGGCCCGAATCTAGTTCAGTCCTGGCAGGGCAGCACGAAATTGGGCTTGAAAAGTTTTCATGCCACCGGATGTCCAGAGGTGTTGTGTTTTCGTTTTTAACCTAGACTCAGTATTGATCTACTTTACCTATAACGTGTGTGAATGAACATTTACAAAAAGATGTCACCTGCAGCTTGAAACGCAGACCCTGCTCTGTTGCTGGTTCCCCTCTGCCTTCGGATGGATGCTTACAGGTTTAGCGGTCCTCACTTTTGAAGACTCGATAGGAATCACGCACAGGAGGAATGTCATGTTTTGAACTGGTGACTAGATTTTGATTTGACGTGTTATTCACGTGTGATATTGCTTACTCCAATTTTGTGCTAAGACAGGAGGAGGCATCTCACGGTGGAGCTGCTGTAATTCTCTACTGATACTGCTTTTGTGTTTTTTTCCCCCTCCTCTGTTTTCCTTCACCAGATCGAGAATGCCAGTGAGGTGCTCATCACCCCCTTGGAGAAGTTTCGAAAGGAGCAGATCGGGGCTGCCAAGGTGAGAATTTTGCAAGACTTGTTCTTGGATTTTAGGGTGAGAGGTCTGGAAGGTGCGGCACTTTCTTTAGAAAATCTAAGAACGTCTTCAGAAAATCCAAGCCCACCTTCTTCAGAAAATCTTCCTAGGCAGAGAAGCTGGGAGCCTAACCCATCAGAACCCATCAGTTCTTCGTAGGTGACTGGAGTACACCCGTCTGAGTGGTCAGCCCCAGCGCAGCCATTCTGGTATTTTGCTATCCAATTGCTTTGTGCTAGTTCATTAATCATCCAAAGGTAGAAACTACTCCTCCTCTGTGTTGTTAGAGAGCTGTGTGCTTGGACAATTGATTACATTGGACGATACATTTGGTTTTGGTTTTTGTGGAGTTATATTAATTGTGGCAGGCTAGGACTTGCAGCCTAAGCAGGGGTTACCAGTCGGGCCGTGTGGGTGTGAAGACCCTCTTTAAAGGGAAGCAGTTGGTACTTAGCTTTAGCTGGTTTTTACTGTATGTGGAAGTGGGCCTTCTCTGGCCAGATCTTTAAATTTTTCAAGAGAAACCGAAAAGCTGGTTTTATGTGAAATTTCCTGTTGGCAAATAATTAAAAAATATATCAATATAGTGTATTACACGTTGTGCAGGGCAGAAAACCACATTCTGCAGGCCTGCTCCAACCCAGAGGTCACTGTTTGCTGTCACTGGCCTGGGTGGATTAGAGCCAAGACGTGGCTAATAATGCTCATGTTATTGAGACCGCAAAGGGAACCCTGTTCACTTTTAAAAGGTGGATTCTCCAGGGTCCCCTTGCCCTGTGATAAATCACTAGGAAACCCTAGCTGGGTTGACCTTCAGTAGAGTGTCAGAGGCCACCTGCAGGGAAGATGTTTTCATTGGAATCGAGGAAAGCAAAAGGATTTTCCACATTTTCTTCCTGTTTTTTGGAACCCTGAGTCAATTCAGCCACAGTCTCTTGCGCCACCTGCCGGGGTTCGGGGCAACGCCACCTCTTACTGGGCGTGGAGTTTACTCAGCGGCAAAGCGAGGTGATCCCTGCCCCTCCCTCCCCCCAGCACCACGCACAGTGCGTCTGCCGTCTGGAAATGGATGCCATCGGGGCCTGGAAAAGACGGTGTTTAGTCCAGGTCTTTCAGAGGGATGGTTAGCCATGGTTTGAAGGAGGGACGATGGCAAAGATTTTTCTCCCAGTTTTCCAGCACTTTTCTGCTAATTCAGTTTTACACATTTGTGAAGAAATGGGAGCTCACGGGTTTTGTATCAGAGATGAAGGAATGTACGATTTGAAGGAAGTCTTGTTCAACCAAGATTTCGTCTCAGACTTTAAACCAGCCCCGTGATGGCTGCGAATGTGCCGTGAGAGGACTCTGCCTCTGCTGTCCCCAGCGCGGGCCCACCCGCTGGCCTTCCCTGTGTGGCCTCGGGGCCTGGGCTTTCCTGCCCCTGAACACACTAGGCGGTGGCTTCCGGAGGTTGTGAAGAGCGTTGAGGCAGAGGCAGAGCAGACCTGTTCCTCGAGACGTCTTTTCAGCAATTTCTTCTCCTTCCGAGCCCAGACGCCACTCACTGTGGCCTCTTCCCTTACGATGGTTTGGAGGTGACCATGTTACCATGAGGAGAAGAAAAAGTCTCAGCGGCCTCCCTTTGGATATGATACTAGTGATCCTTCATGACAGGAGCAGGTGCTTTTCCCTGGGGGTGGGAGGATAGGTGGTAAGACATAAAAGAACTTAAATAAAACAGTCACTCACCAAAGCATGTTTCCCTTATGCATATTCTGTTCTTTCATTCATTAAATCGGTACTCATCAATGATTACATAACTTTTTGATATCATTAATCATTAAAAATGATTGCGATGACATTTGGGGTGATGGCTCATTCCTTCCCCTTTGTCGTCTTTTGCCACCATCCCACACACTCATGCATTTATATCTTAGCATTGGGTCCATTTGTGAGAAAACAACAAACCCACCGCTAGGCGAGTGCTCTCAAGAATACCTAAGAGCCAGCAAGTGTTCTTTCGCTGGTTTTGGTGGTGGCCGAGTGGGGGTTCGAAACTCTGCCCGTGTGATGCTAAAATTACGTTTTCCTCCTCCTCTGCTCTCTGGTGCTGCCTCGGTTGCTATAACAACCTGTTGCAGAGTGCTCAGTGTGAAGGCTGCCTTTTGGGCATTCTTTTGTAAGGAATAGGGCTCGACCCTGGAGCTTGCCGTAACCGTGACCCCAGGTTTTGATTTCTGAGTTTGGGGAGGCTGGATTTTCCTGCATCAGAGGTACATCCGGAGTGCTGGGCTCTAGAATGAAAGCAGGACAGACGTAAGACAGTAGTCGTGGTTAAGAGTGGGGCTGAACATTTTTATCCCTGTAATAGTCTGAAAAAAATAAAAAGGGGTGGGTCTAGAGCTAGACTGCTAGAGTCCACATCTCACTTGTGCCATCTGTATGTAAGCGTGGGGCGGTTCCTGAACCTGTCCTCGCCTGCCTCCCGCCCTGTGTAATGCGGATTACTGTAGAACTTCCTTCCTGGAGTTATTACGGGAAAGAGATGAGCGAACTCCCAGAAGGTGCTTAACACAGTGTCTGTCATAGAGCTGTTTGAACACGTGAGCAATGTCTGTTGTGTAGTCACTTGACGTTAGCTATTACATTAGATACACACGGTTAATTCATTGAAAAAAGAGGCGAGAGCCTGCTCCACGAGCCTTCCACCGTGCACCGGAGTTTGGTGGAGAAGAAGGCAAATGCGGTTGCCGTGCGCATGGTGTGGCTGGGGAGAAAGGTGTTAGACCAAAAGATATAAATAAATGCATAATTTGAAACTGTGGTAGGTGCTTGGAAGGGTTGCCTACGTGGGACGTGGAAAAGCAAGCGGTGTCCTTGACCAGGAGGTGGGTTCGGCGATGAGCTCATCATCACCATCACGGACGTTTATTGAGCGTTTTCCGTGGCACAGGCACCCTGGGCACCCTGCTAAGCGCTGCATGTGGTTTATCTAATTGTAACAGCCTTATGAGGAAGGCGTGTTCTCGTCCTTAATTTTGCTATCTAATCGTCGAGCTGAAAGAGAAAACCCTCATGTAGTCAGGCTCAATTTATAGATGAGGAAACGGAGTCCCAGAGAGGGACAGTGATCTGTTTAGAGTCCATCCATACAGAGTTAAAAATAAATTCTGGGATCCTAATCTGTCCTTTACGTACTTAACCACTCCACAGTGGACTGTCTGGAAGGTGAAGACCATCGTGTGTTCTGCGTAACTCTGGGTAGTACCAGCCTCCCATCTTAAGAAAATTATCTATAATAAATTGCAGTGGAATTTTTCCCGCATAGGTGTTGTTGCTGTTTTCTCAGGACAGAAACTGCTTCTCTTTCCCTTTGCTCTTTTCTCTAACTTTGGCTGTCCTCTAGAACATGGGATGTGGAGGCAAAAGTTTCCAGAAAGTCGGAGTGTCAGTGACTCATGTTCCCTGGCCTTTTCTCACCTCCGGCCAGCTGGACTGTCCCTGCACCCGGGCTCCGCTTTGTGGGGTTGCTGGTAAGGCTGGTGGGAAGGGGTAAACATGAGCGGTGATAGGATTTGGAGCCCCAGTTCGAAGTCGCTGGTTTCTCCAAAGGAAAAGAGCTGCTCGAGTCAAGTCTCCTGCTTGTACTCTCCTCAGATTGGAGGGAGTGATTGTCTCTTTAGGCTTTCTTTTCATTTGCTTCTGCACGTTTAGTTGTTCTTATATGTGAGCAGTCTTTTAAGCAAAACTGAGATTTGTAGAAATGGATGCATGTCAGCTAAAATGGGAATGATTATTATGCCCATTCTGTGAGGTATATACCAGCTAAATGGTGCTGTGACGTTGTGGGAGCTTGTCAGGGCTCCTGGTGTTGTCTTCTTGGCCCTGAGTATCTTGCCCCAGGGTAATTGCACTTGACTGTTCTCCTGCTAAGGCACCTCTCCTTTACCAGTGAGGCCTTTCCTGAGCATCTTATCTGGAGAATCTCTGGGACCACACCTTGTTTATTTCCTCTGTAGCACTTGCAGCAATCTATAATTATACTGATATTTTGTTTACTGGTTAATTGTGCTTTTCTTTCTACCGGAACATTCCTGCCATGAGGGTAGGGACCACTTCTGTCTTGTATTTGCAGTGCCTAAAGTAGAGCCTAACATAGTGGTTGTTCATTGCGAATTTGTTAATTGAGTAAAGAGATGTGTCTGAACTTCCTTATCCGGCCAGAACATTTTTTTTCCTTTTCTAGGCCTCGAAGTTGCAGAAAAATATCCCTTTGGACTTGACTCCACATGAGTCAAAAGCAGGAATGATGCTCCCAGTTAGTAAATTTGATCCTGTCTGTCAGCCCAGTGTCAGCCTCCTTCCAGCCCCTTGCCTGCCCTCCCCCTGGGGTGTGGAAGGACAACGACTGCCCGCGACGATCTCTCTCCAGTGTGGCGGAGAACAGGGGCTGGGGAGACAGATCGTCTTGGGCTCAAACCCCAGTGTCGCTCCCTGTGACTTTTTACAAGTTAACCTCCCTGGTCCGAGTTTTATTATCTGTCAAATGTGGGGACCGGGGTGTGAAATAGAACCTCAGTGACTCAATGACTTGGTGGGAGAGCAAGGATTAATATGTGTAGTATTCTAACTGTTTTTCACTTTGAAGGCAATAATATAAGCTAATAAAAATTTCCCAAAGAGGAAAAAAATTACCCATTGTCTCACTTCTTTAACTCAAGTATTTTCTTTTTTCTTTTTTTCTTTTTCTTTTTCTTTTTTTTGAGACAGAGTCTCCTCTCTTGCCTGGGCTAGAGTGCCGTGGCGTCAGCCTAACTCACAGCAACCTCAAACTCCTGGGCTCAAGTGATCCTCCTGCCTCAGCCTCCTGAATAGCTGGGACTACAGACACGTGCCACCATGCCCAGCTAATTTTTTCTATTTTTAGTTGTTTGGCCACTTTCTTTCTATTTTTAATAGAGACCGGGTCTCCCTCTTGCTCAGGCTGGTCTCGAACTCCTGAGCTCAAACCATCCGCCCACCTCGGCCTCCCAGAGTGCTAGGATTACAGGCGTGAGCCACCACGCCCGGCCTAACTCAAGTATTTTCATTTAAGTACTGTATATTCCCATCTGATCTTTGCCATAGGTAGACACACTGTATGTCGGATGCACCAAGTCTCTAAAATGCTGTTAATACTATAATATGAGTAGTTTTCCATATGACTAGTTACATTTATTGGATGTTCCATACTTTAATTATCCCAAACCCTATCCTTGCTGCTGCTGCTATGTTTATTTTGCTAGTATAAATGGTGCTGTAGTGAATGCATTTGTGAAAATAACATCTTTGTTTTGAATTATTCTTTAGCTTAAAGACCCATATGTGACATTATTTTAAAGACCCATATGTGACATTATTTTGTCTAGGGACATTAGGCCTATAAATAAGTGCTTTTTGAACACTATTAAGGCTGGGTCTAGCCTTAGTCTAGACTTGTCTCATTCAAGCTGTAAAGTAGCTCTTCCTTCCACAGTATTAGCTTCTTAGGGAACCTCCCCCTTCTGGCTTTGAATAACCTTGTGGGTTAGAAGCTAGAAATTCCTGTTTCACGACTGAAGATCTTAGAGGGGTAGTCCTGGCTTTGCCACTATTAAATACCGGTATTTACTGGTTTCTGGCATTGTGCTAGTGCCTCTATGATAGATGCTCAAACCGCGAGGCTGTTGAAAGTGATCGTATGATTTAGTGGGCAATATCTGAAAAGTAGGTCATCCGCCGTGCTGTGTGCTGTGAGGGTAGGAGGAAGCTATGACGATGGGCAGAAAGATCCTGAGAGGCTAAGGCTGCTTTTCTTCCTGCAAAATTTTACTCATTTTCTCCTCTTCTCCTCTTTGCCAGGAAGCCAAAAAGAAGTATGACAAAGAGACAGAGAAGTATTGTGGCATCTTAGAAAAACACTTGAATTTATCTTCCAAAAAGAAAGAATCTCAGCTGCAGGAGGTAAGAAACTTCACTAGTATCCTGAGTAAAATGTTTAATTTTTACGTGGTGCTCTGGATATGTGCTGGTTGCTCTTGGCCAGAAAATCTTAGGGTTAGAAGAGACCCTGGAAGCCAGGAGCTTGATCTGACCCCTCACCCGATGCCTGATGCTGGATTGCCTGTGTGTCCTCCCCTCCTGCCCTGCCACTGTGGCTCTGCAGCCTGTCCGTGGTGGAGCATCCTGCTGGCCAAGACCACCGCCTCCTTGCTGGGCAGCCCTCACTGCTAGACTGTGCTTCTTCATCGCAAACTGACATCTCTTCCTGTTTCTCTCACCCTTGGCCTTAATTCTGCACTTTACCTTTTGACTTTCTGTTTCATGTCATTGATTTGAAATGTTAGCATCTGAAACACTTTGGTCATCCTTCCTTAATATTAATTTTTTCATTACTTCAGTCAGTTCTTGATATTAGTCTCTCTCTTTTTTTTAAAGCAGTGCTTTATTGTCACACATATGTTTTGCACTTTGGTAACTTTGTTTCAAGAAAATAAATTCTTAGACTTGCCCCTGGTTTTTCTGGATATGCATGGGGTCTTTTTAAAGGTACCTTGGAAAGAAAAGTCAGCTTTGTAGCCAGGGAACTCTGACCATTACGGATTAGATGACCGTGCACCATCGGTGCAGGTGTTCAGAGCTGAGCAGGTGTGTGGTTGTTCCAGCGCCTGCTGATACTGGGAGGCCCACAGCACAGTTATCCTGTAGGCGTGGCATTCCCCAGAGTGAGGGTGCTTCTCCTCCAGGTCCATTTTATCCGTGCCCAGATGTTGCTGACTTGGTCTGGGATGAGTCCAGTGTTTTCTTTTAGGGGCACCCTAATGCCATCTCCCTCTGAGGTGTCACAGTGTAGAGACCAGAACATGGGGCTGGCAAAAAGGGTTCCTTGCTTCAGGATTTGCTTTGCCATGTATTTACTGTGTGGGCTGGGGCAAGTTACACAGACTCTCTGAACTTTGTTTCCTTTATTTCTAAAATACTCATAAAATATGTGTCCAGCTTATGTCATGAATGAGAAGGCAAACTGTAACTACTGTACAAACAAAGTATTGTCAGTATGACTGGCTTGTTCTCCATTCCCTGTTCCCAAGTTGGATGTCACTTTCCAGACCTTGCCAGTTATGTATCTCAGTGGGTGTTTTTCATTATGCTCTTTTGTTACAGTCCTTTGTGTTCTCGTCCCTTAGGCATTCATACTTTTTAAGTACTGTGCAGATGAAGATTGGGCTGCAGGTCTCTCTTGCAAGTCCTGGTCTGTTCAGGTCAATTCTCAAGCATTGCTTTTTAGTTGAACTGAATTAAATGGAATAAAAACCTAATAGCAGCAATGACAATGATAGTCCTACGACTGCTAACAACAATAGCAACAATTATAGCAGCAGATGTTTGTTGAATGCATATTTATGCCCCAGGTACTGATGTTAAGCACGTTACATGGAATCTTCTTGAATCCTCACAATCTCCCTGTGAGATGTAATTATTACCTCTATTTTACATATGAGGCAGCTGAGGCTCAGAGATGTTAAGTAGCCTGCCAGAGACCTACCTGTGGAGCCCTTTCGCTTAGCCCAGCTTCTCTGCCGCAGCAGGGGTGGTGGATCATGCAAATAGACTGGGGAGAGGGAGCGACCTTGGATTATCCAGTCCAACCTCCTTGAATGACATTTGAAGGAGCTGAGCTCCTTGCAGAGGTCAAGTGATTTGCTCAAGGTATTTCAGCTATTTAGTGGTGATTTTCTTAAGAAATCAACTTTTAGGAACGTTATTAAACACCTGGTATATCTTTGATGAAATTTACTACCTTTGATTATCCAGAATTGTTCCCTGATCGCGAGGCTCTGAACAGAATACTTTTAAATTCAAGCTCGTCCTTAGATTTCTGGAGGTGATCACAGGGCTGTCATGTGGGACGACACTGCCATCTAGTGGATGATTTTAAAAATCAGTGACTTTTTCAATGGCAAAAGAGGCTTGCACACAAACAATTCATTCAACAAATATTCATTGGATGCTTCTGTGAAAGTCTATTCAGGTGTTTTGTGGGGAGTGAAATGAAGGCTCCACCTTTATGGAATTTGCAGTCGAGGAGAATGTCTCTTTTCCAAGAAGCACAGAGTAGTTTGCGGGTGTGGACAAGCTAGTAGATTTACAGCTTCTCATGCGACAGGCATGGAAACTCTTTTGAGTGGTCTTCCAGGTGGGATGGAATTCTGGCTTATGATTTCATTGCAGGAGGTCTAAGGATGTGATAAATCCTATACCCAGAGTAAGCAGGCATTGGCAAGAGAAACATACCATTTCACCTGGGATTTTTTCTCCTTTTTTTTTTTGGAGCTGCATTGAGTTATGCATTTCTTCTTAGTGCTGGGTCACTGCAGGGACATGCCCTTGGTGTTGACTGATGGCCACAGCGAGATCAATTTACTCATTTTACAAACATCTGTGGAACACTTACTTGGGCCAGGTACCATTCTGGGCACTGGGATAGAAAAGTAGGAAGATTAGACAAGGTCTTTGTTCTCATGGACTTTATATTCTGTAGGCAATACACAAGAAAAGAAAGAAATAAATAAGAATTTCACATAGTGATAAGGAAATAGATTGGGAGATGAGATAGAGATTCTTTGGTAACCTATTTAAAATAATGCGGTCAATGGAGCCTTCTCCTAAAGAGGTACCTAACGTTTGAACTGAGCCCAGAAGGCTGAGAAGCAGTGAGCTAACTGAAAACCTGGGGCAGGCTTAAAGTTGTGGATGTGTCATCAAATTGCAATTATTGGGTCATGAAATAGAGCAGAGTAGGCTAGAATAGAATGGAAAGTATGAACGTGCATTGCATTTAACAATTATACATGCGTGTTTATTGAGTCATAACATAAAAAGTATTACTGTGCATTAAAGTTAAAAAAAATGTGTGTTTACCTAGGAAAAGAGGTTTTCAGGCAGAGGGAACACGAAATGCAAAAATTGCAGGCAGGAAGGAGGTTTGGAGAGGTAGAGGACAGGAAGAAGACCACAGTGGCCGGAGCATAGTGAGAGTGGGTTAGGACAGGAGGAGGTGAGGTTGGAGGGACGGGCAGATCACACAGGGTCTTGCAGGCCGTGGTAGAGGCCAGGGGAGGGCCTTGAAGGGGTTGTCAGACCATCTGATTTCGATTTTAAGAAAGTTATTCTGGCTGCTGGGTGCAGAGTATATTGGGGGAGGGGGAGAAGATGAAGGCAGGGAGACCAGTTAGGAGAGAAGTGTGGTGGCCCAGAGATGACGCGGCTGGTTTAGGGCAGAGCAGGGATTGAAGCCCCTCTGCTCTGCAGTGCCTGTGACAATAACAACCAACACGTACAGGACACTTTCCGGTTTTCAAATTATTCACATTGTTTGGCCCGTTTTCTCTTTGAAGCAGCTCTACTCAGAAGCAATGGCTGATATTACCTCCTCCATCCTCCGGAAGAGACTTGAACAGGTCTCACCAGCTAGAAAATTGTAAAACTAGAACTTGCACCTAGGTCAGCCCTCTGGCTGATGCTAGAGTCAGCTCCATTTTCCTTACAGGAATTTCCTTCTGGCTCTTTCATTCCTGCCTTTGCAGATTTTCAGAAAGATCCCCCCACCCCCTTTCCCCACCGGCAGTCTCAGCTGGCAAGCCCCGGCAGGGAGAAGGCATGAGGTGTGTGGGGTCGTCAAGGGAAGCAGATCCGTCTCCCTGTGTCCGTGGGTTGGGTTTGCCCCACGAAGACATTGAAGGCCACAGGCGCATATGGGACTTAGCTGACAGGAGCCCAGTTGGAAGGTGTGTCAGCCCGGTTGCCTAAGCAGCCACACCTAGCAGAGGGGTTGCAGGGCCTTCGGAAACCTGCCTCCAAATCAAGATATCTGTCAGTGCTCAGACAGCTTCTTCCCCTGCTTGGAGGCTTTAGAAAATGCCGCACCCTTAGCCCTGCAGTTTAGTTGGATTCAGTAGTTACGTAGCGTCTGAGTCTGAATATGTATGTTGCTTTAGGAGGAAGCTGCTAGCACGAGAGATGTGAATGTGCTCTTTTGGGCTGTTTCGTAGAATCTTGTAGTTTTCTCTTTATTTACGCGATTATTTGACTAATGTCTCTTTTCTCCACCATGCTGTAAGCTCCATGAAGGAGGTTTCTTTATGCTTATGAGAGCTGAATGAATGATTGATTTGAGAAGTTCTTAAGAGGTCGGGGTAGCATATTGTATTTGGTATAATGGAAGGGTCTGTCCCAAGTTTTTTGTGCAGAAATCTCGACAAAGGAATACTGAAAGAAATACTCCTTTGGAAACTTTGTTTGTCTTAGTAAAATGTGTTACAGAACGGTTTCTGACTCTGTTATTTCTAAGGAAAACAGAGTGTTTTGTTTCCTACTAGTAGGATATTTATTTATATTAAGAATATATCCACTTTACCGTTTTGTCATTGAAATGTGCTTTCGGTGTAATTATTTGCTTTGAAAGAATGAGTCGGCTTAGCCACATTGTAGAAGGGTTTAGGGCTTTATAATGAGAGTTGGGGGGGTTACCAGCATAGCTCCTGCTACTCCATGCACTCTTGTCTTCTCCCCTGGGTTCTAGATCCCAGATCTGTGCTTTGATCGTACCCAGGGTGGGCCTGTCCTGGACACACACCTGCACAGAGGGACAAGTGATGTAATTATCCTGTTTGGGATAAACTGACAGTTTATCCTTATCTCGTAGAAAGTATTTGGGACTTGTGTAAAAATGTCCTTTTCTGAAATTCCCTGCCCTCTAACAGCTTGTTTTGTTCATTCAGAAGGACTGGCTATGCAGGTTTCCCTTTTCACTTTAAAAATCTGTCCTGTGTGGAAAATCTGTCTTCCCTGGAACCCAGCTCTGCCGCAGGGTGTGGGAGGCGGTAGAGCCTCATGGTTTCAGGATGATCCAAGGGTCTTAGAGGCAGATCCACAAGGACAGAAATCCCAGCTCTGCCCTGTACTAGTTGTGTGACATTAGCCAAGTTCCTTGATGTTAGTGGACTTCATTTTCCTCCGTTTAAGTTAGAGATAAAGATAATATCTTCCTTACAGGGAGTTATTGAGAATTAAATAAGGTAACGTATATACAGCTCTAGGCATGGTTCCTGGCCCAAAGTTAGCGCTCAGCTACCATCATCATTACTATTTCCTTTTTGTTTGTTTCAAAGATTTGATTACTTTTAATATTGTGACGTGATACTATTTGGACTAACATGTCCATTTGGCCCACCCATTCACCCTTTTTTTAAATTGGTACATAATTGTACAAATTGGAGTACATGTGATACTTTGATGCCTGCCTACAATGTGTAATCATCAAATCTCAGTGTATTTAGGATATCCATCACCTTGACCATTTATCATTTCTTTGTGTTGGGAACATTTCATATTTTCTCTTCTAGCTATTTTGAAATATTCAATATATTGCTGTTATTAACTACAGTCACCAAACACCAGAACTTTTTTTGTTTGTTTTTTTCAGAATCTTACAGGGATACAAACGTTTTGGTTACATGAATTGCTTTGGTACAGTTGAGTCAAAGTTACAAGCGTGCCCATCACCCAGATAGTGTGCTTTGTGCCCATTAGGTGTGAATTTACCCTTCCCCTCCCCTGCCACCTGCTTGAGTTTTACGTCCATATGTGCACATGAGTGTTGATCGATTAGTTCCAATTTGATGGTGAGTACATGTGGTGTTTGTTTTTCCACTCTCGTGATACTTAGGAGAATGGTCTCCAGTTCCATCCAGGATGTCACTAAAGGTATAAAATGCAGTGTATGTATACCATGGAGCAATACTCAGCCACAAACACTAGAACTTATTCCTTCTGTCCAACTATATTTTGTACCCATTAACCAACCTCTCTTCGTCCCCTCCTGCCCCCTTCCCAGCTTCTGGTAACCATCATTCTATTCTCTGTCTTCATGAGATCCACATTTGTAGCTCCCACATATGAATGAGAACATGTGTTATTTGTCTTTTTGTGCCAGGCTTATTTCACTTAATATAATGACCTTCAGTTCCATTTACATTGCTGCAAATGACGGGATTTCATTCTATTTTTCATGGCCAAAGAGTATTTCATTGTGTCTGTCTACCACATTTTTTTTATCTATTTGTTCATAGATTCTATATCTTGGCTATTGTGAACAGTGCTGCAATAAATGGGAGGGGGCGTGTAGGTAGCCCTTGGATACTCTTATTTGCTTTCTTTTGGATATACCCTGCAGTGGGATTGCTGATCGTAAGGTGGTTCTATTTTTAGTTTTCCGAGAATCCTCCATACTGTTTTCCACAGTGGCCGCACTAATTTACATTTCCTCCAACACTGTATAAGAGTTCCCTTTTCTCCACGTCTTTTCCAGCATTTGTTATTTTTTTACTTTTTTATAATAGCCATTCTAACGGGGTTAAGATGATACCTCCATTGTGGTTTTGATTTGCATTTCCTGATGTTGAGCATTTTTTCAAATGCCTGTTGGCCATTTGTATGTCTTCTTTTGAGAAATGTCTATTCAGATCCTCTGCCTACTTTTTAATGAGATCATATATATATTTTTTGCTGTCGTTTGAATTCCTTATATCCATTTACCTTTTTTAACCTACAATTCTATTTGAGGGCTTTTTTTGTTTTGTTTTTGTATTTTGAAAAGATTATATGTATTTTAGGTGTACAACATGAATACCCTGTGTGTATGTTTCGACATATGTAGTGAAACGGTTACTATTATTCTTTCTGTATCATGCTATTTGATTTGTTTTTAAAAATCATCTCCAGAGATTTTTTTTTTTTCTGACCTGCTTGCTGAATGCTCTCCTGGGGTAGTGACTTCATTTTTCTCCTATATTTCATCCTGTTTGTAGGCAGACAGCCAAGTGGACCTGGTCCGGCAGCATTTCTATGAAGTGTCCCTGGAATATGTCTTCAAGGTGCAGGAAGTCCAAGAGAGAAAGATGTTTGAGTTTGTGGAGCCTGTAAGTAGATGTTCCTGGTTTAATGATGTGGCCATACTTCCATCCCTGCCTTTCATTCCAACCATAATACCTAGTAGATTACAGAATGCTCTAAGTCGTCAATGAGCAGGTTGACCTGCCCTAATGCTGTGCTTTGTCAATCTGGCTACCCTGGTTTCTTCCCACTGCCACTGTGCAGCTTGCAGTGGAGACAGAGCATTGAGCAATAGCTCCTTCTAGCTACCCAGTGTTGTGCTGTATGGTTCCCAGGTGGATGGAGTGGAAGTGGGAGTCCAGAGGAGAGGAGTTTTTATCTTGCCAGGACATAGTGATTGCACCTTAACTTTCCTCCTCTCTCCCACCCTCCTCCGCCTCTCTCAAATAATCCAGGTGGACTAGTAACCCAGGGAAATGGCAGAATATACATAGTACTTTTCTCTTTTTGCCCCTGGGTCCAAAGCCCCTCCTTATCCCATTCAGATATTAAAAGATGCTATATAAAGTGATTTCTCACTGTGGATATATTGTAATCAGAGCGGCATTGAGTAGACCGTGGTGGAATTTGGACTTGGGCAGAGTGTCCCAGGGGACACGAAAGATTGCACTGTGGGACAGAAAAGGCCTGACTTCAGTTAAGGCCACACCAGCGTGGTGTGGTTCCGTTCAGACGTGGTGCCACTCCACCCTGCCGTGTGAGACACCGTGTGGAGAATCCACGGCAGGAACGCTTCATGGAAACACCAAAATAGCACACGGGCCTCAGTTAAAAATTTGCACACCAGGGATTTTTCAGCCAAAATGCGGCCTCCGATTTAGACTCAAGCCTGGGGTCTTACAAGATTCTTATCTACTTAGATTTAAGAAAGGGCATTTTCTTAAGCAAATAAAAATACAAGTATAAGAAACTGAAGGAAAATGACGATTCTTTTTAGTAAAGACTATTCAGTGACCCATTTCTAGTCTGTGGGATGCTGCTCAGGCATGTAGACTTGCTAGTAGTTTTTCATCAAGATTCTGGTTGGCTTTGGAATCTGATGTCTACGTCTTTTACTGTGCCGAACTATATTTTTGGGAATCCACTCCTAGCTACCTCATTTAGCAAATTTCTTAAAGTCCTTAATTACTTCAGCCTTTGTACATGGATATTGGAAACCTTAGACCCAACTTCCTGTCCAGCAATGGTCTCAGCTGAGGCCTCAGGTCAAAAATCCCCATCTTTCTGCAGGGTTTGTTAGTGTGAGCAGCCATCTGTCAGGGAGAGCATGCTTGTCGCCATGTCCCTGCTTGGGCTCAGAAGTGTGACAGCCAGCCTGTCAGTCGAAGGTTTGCTGAGGACTTGTTTCCTGTGGTCAGGGAAGGAATTTAAATGCTGTCACACAGAATTAGCCTTCAGCATTGTTTCTATTTACTGGAATTTCTAGAGGAAAAGGACAATGTGATTCTAACAATCTTTATGTATACATTGATCAATATTATTCTATATTTGCCTGCTGCTGGTGAGTTTTATTTTAATTGACCCATCTGACTTTTTTGAAGTGAGTTTTTTGTTACCAACTTTGATCTCTCCGTAGGTGTCCCTAGTGAATCGAGTTTTATATCTGTTAGCTTTTCGTGAGTGACACCACAATGCCTTATACAATAATAGATATTTCTTCTTCACATATCTGTGAGGTTCAGTCAACTTTGGCTGGACTCAGCTGGATGGTTTTGCTGTTTTGGGTGGGTTTTCCTCCTCCTTTTTCCCCTCCTTCCCTTCTCTTTCTCTTGTCCCTCCTCTCCTTCCTCCTCTTGCTCTTTTTATTAAATAAAAAAGAAATCTACAAGGATTTAGTATTTCAGTTCTTGGCATTGCATTGTATAATAATATGACAGTGTCTTAGGATGTTTTTACTTTAAGAGGCAGTAGCATCGTAGTTAAGGGTTCTAGAGCCAGACTGCCTGAATTTAAATCTCTGCTTAGTCATTTACTAGCTGTGTGTTCTTAGGCAAGTCATTTCTCTGAGTTTGACTTTCCCCATCTGCAAAATGGGGATAATACTACCACCTACCTTATAAGATGCTGTGAGGGTTGACTGAGTTTATCCATGTAAGATGCTTACAACAGAATCTGATTAGAACCCAATGAAAAGTTAACAGTTATTTTCATTTACAAGCAAATAAGTCAAGTGCCAGTATTAACAGGGCCTACCTGTTTTAATATAAATAGTCTTGGTGAATCTAAAAACATTTATATACTAAATACTGTAGAAAAGTCTACAGACCCAGCTGCGGTGTCTGAGGAGCTCACAGCCTCACGGTGGGAAGCAAGATGTCCGTAGTGGAGAGCCAGCCAAAGAAACAGGCAGTTCAGTGACAGGTTGGACGGGATGGATGATACAGAAGTGCCAGAGGGATTTAAAGAGTGTAATCATCATAGTGTGCAGCTGTTTTTCAGCTCATACAGTGCGGCAGCTGGAGAGCGAATGAACAGAAATTTCCAGTCTCATGTTAGGACAAAGAGAAAGTTATAGGGATTTGCCCAAAGTTAAACTAAATGAGTTGATTGAGAAGCTAGATGTGGAATTCAGATGTTCGGCCTTCACTTCGCTACAGAAGTTCTCATCTCTGAACACACCAGCTTTTAGGAGTGTCAGTGGCTTCAGGAGCTGGGGATTGGGAGAGGATATTCACACGTGAAAATGCTGCTGAGGAGACCAGTGATTGGAAAAGCATTAGAAATGCAAATTCTAAGGCTCCACCCTAGACCTGAGATTGAAGGGTGGGACAAGGAACTGTATTTCAGTAAGACCTCCAGGTGATGTAGCTGCCCGTTGCAGTGTGAGCCACTGGCCTACACTCTACAAAGGAAGAACACGAAACAGCAATTGGTGATATTAGCTGAAACCGTGTCATGGGCTGTGCTAAGTGCTTTACCTACATCATGTCATTCAATCCTTACAACATCTCTGTGGGTAGGTACTGTTTTTATCCCTATTTTCAGATAAAGAAATGGAAACACGTTTGTGTGTATTTACTTACCCAAGGTCATACCTAGTAAATAGCAGAGCTGGAAGAGTCTGGCACTTGATCTCTATGAAACAGCATTTGATTGCTTACAGGTGGAAAGGAAACCATCAAGAAATCTATTGAACTAAATTGCTGGAGTACCTAGGTGTGGGTATTCATATTTTGAGTTGTTTGCAGTCAAGAGAATCTTCTAGCCATTCAGGGAACCTCCGTGCACATTGGCCATGTTCGTTTGTTTCTTAGAAAGTAACTTCTAGTACCAGGATTTTATTGACCTTCAGAAAAAGAAACAAAGTTTTAGTGTTCCAAGGAAGAAAAATCAGATTTCTGGGATCTAAACCATGTATGTATATTTTTGTGCTGGGAGCCTTTGTTTTCTTGTTGCAGTACCTAATGTTCTTGAGATTTGGGTTGCAGATAATGACATACTGACTTCGTGAAGGTGCAGCCACGTTCCCTCTGTTCCCTGAGTTTCCGTAATTGAAGGTTGGCTGGCACTGCCGAGAACTTACTCTCCATGGTTGTCAGGCACCACATCCTCTGAGTTCCACCTCCTGGATGTTTCTTGGTGCTGCGTGTGTCCCATGTTTTCCTTTAGTCTTTGCATCCTGGCCTGGACCACGGCACTTCCGCACCAGCCTGATGATCTCTCTCTTGCCGAGCAGCTCCTGACAGCACTGCTGTGCTCAGCCCGTCACTTGGACAATCTGAATCGACCTGACGGGTAGATGTTCATTTCCCACTTCGTAACAGGCCCGAAGGTTGAGACACAGTGTGGGAGCGTGTAGAAGGGGCACGGGAGAGAAAAAAGATGCCGTGAGGGGAGAAGGAAAGGGGAAGATGTGGGCCAACATAACAGTGTCTAGGGAGTCGTTTCCCAAAGGAAAATGGGCAATCAAGCCATGACACCAAAGGAAGTGAAAGCCAAAATAAATATTATTAACTCTCTGCCCTCGGAGCGCTTGCCTGTGTGCCCAGGTGGCATCTCAGCGAGCCGTTTGAGAATATTTAATTACCCTGAGCAAGAGAGGCTCCGTTGAATAAATCAGAGCTAACAGGAGGAATGACCTTAGAGTTAGCTGCTTACCGCCTGCATGACTCTCAAGCGGGGTGGCTGTGTGCCTTGGAAAAGTGCAGGGGCACCGCGTCTGCGGACAGCAGGGAGGGCGGAGACGAGAAGAGGAAAAGCCCTGTTCTCACTGTGAGTACTGGGACTAGGTCTGGCACAGGAGCGCCTTCTCCTCTATTACTGGAGCCATCTAGAAGGAAAGATGTGGGCTTCCCCCCCACCAAAAAAAGTAGTTTATATAGAGTAAATCCAAAGGCTTTGGCCAGCTTTGAGGAAAAGAGTTCATGAACAGTCTCTGTGACTGCATGTGACTTACCACCCATCCACTGATTTACGTTGGGATCTGTATGCGGTGCCACTGGAGGGCTTTATAGCCAGAGGACTCAGCAGTGCCTGCTCTGCCACCTCCCGTGAGAATCTAAGGAGGGCAGATGGGCTCGGGACAATGGCAGTGGGGACGTCCAAGGACCGTATTATCACCATCTGGGTTTTGTCTGACTTCCCAGTGCAGAGCTCTTCGATTAGGCCCGGCCGGGCTGGGCACGTGGCGTGGCCCGAAGGCTGGGCTCCCCTCTCAGCCCAGACGGAGCAGCACACGCCTCTGTGCTCGCCGTTCCTGCCACAAGCAAGGCGGGAGCGTGGGGTGGCGGGCGGGATGAGGTTCTTGTACCGTCATTGTTAGGGCTGCCTCTCAGGAAAGGAGAGTTAGGTGAAAACAGGTGGGATGGGATTATGTTTACTAAGTACAGCTAAGTTCACCTGGGGACCGAAAAACTGAATACAACAACATGGAGCAACGCCAAGGCGTCTCGGTGTGACACGTGGTAGGGGCAGGTCGGGGAAGTCAGAGTGGACCACTAAGAAAGCGAGAGTTGGCCTTGAGACGTTGAAGTTGGAACAGAGATGGTCCTCGAATGTGGTACAGCTGGGCTGGGGATGGAGGTCCTTCTGAGCCTTATTCGGGCTTTTGTTACAGTCCTTTCCTCTAGGTGGAAGTTCGAAATTGAGGGAAGATGTGTAGACCTTGGAAAGGGGCAGGGCAGCATGACAACAGTGAGGTTTGGGTTTGGACATAAGCTCTGAGAGGACCACAGGACTTGTTTATTTAGCTTGGAGAAACGAAGGCTGGCGGGGGCTCAGGGTGGGGACGTTAACAGTTTTTAAGTATATGAGGGTATGTGGTGAGAGCTGTGGTGAATGCGTGTTTTCACTATTCATGGAAGACTGAACAATGAAGGGGCTTACCTTTAGCCCGAGGGGATTTAAATGAGAACATGGGGAAACCGTCATAAGTGAAAATGTGGGAACGTGGCAATATTTTAATAAGGGAATCTGTAGTGTTTACTTCTGGATAGTTTAGGGAAAGCACGGAAGCATGCTGTAGCTGAAGTCTAACCTGGGTGATTTCCTTTGATTCGACTTTGCCTGTTAAACTGCAGACTCAGGACACCTGGCTTCCTTTTCTCCCTCTTCTGCATGATAACCTGATACATCCAGTGCACTAGAAGGAATCTGAGTTGGAGTCCTGGTCTTTAGTTTTTGAAGAAATGATGTTTTTAGGAGGTGGTGAGGCTCACAGGGTAAGAACGTGGATTTTGGTGCCAAGGAGACCTGGTTTCAAATCCTGGCTGCCACTTTGTGTTTGGGGGCAAGTTTCTTAACCTTTCCGAATCTCCTTCATCCTTGGTGAAATGAGGATAACGGTAGTACTGAGGTCATAGGTTGTTGTGAGTATTCAGTGAGACAGGGTGTAGAAGGGCACAGTGCGTGGCACACAAGTGGTGCTCTTTAAATGTTAGCTGTTAAGACTTAATATTCATTCCTGATGTTCAGACCAGCGTTGGGAACTCAGATACACAACGTCGTCCCTCTTTGCAGCCTGTTTATGTGACTCTGCCTTTCTTCCTGCATTACAGCTGCTGGCCTTCCTGCAAGGACTCTTCACTTTCTACCACCATGGTTATGAATTGGCCAAGGATTTCGGCGACTTCAAGACACAGTTGACCATCAGCATACAGAATGTGAGTGGGCATAGGGGCGTCCTTCCTTTCTCTGGTTAAGGAAAGCAAAAAAACAAAAGAGAGGCCTGGTTGCCATAGAAACCGCCTATGTGGATTGGCGTATAGGGGAGGAGAGTGGGTCTTGCTAGGGTTCGGAGGGTAGCTGGGGGCAGGCATTCCTGGAGTACTTAGTGGCCCTGGGCTAGACCATTACCCTCTGCCCCATTATTTTGATGTACTATTTATGTTCTCGGAAGTGCTGCTGCTGGTCATGTTTCAAATCTGTAGCACCAGAGGCAGGATTTCCTTTGGCAGTAGAAAGCCCAGCCCAGCCTCCCTTCTGTGCATCTAGCTGCCTGGCCACAGGCCTTGGGGTATGTGTTCGGGGGATGAGGGTGGGAGACACATGCTGGTCTCTGGCTCACAGAACATGCTCTCGTCCAACTCTTAGGACAGCTGACAGGAAATCCAAGTCAGTGCGGTTCACTCCCCGCCTTCATTCCAAGTTTTAAACACAGAACCTTCTGGTGCACAGAATCCTGCTTAGGGCTTTTTGGTTAGCAGTTACTGGGGCTCAAGCCCTCCTTTTCACTGCGCGATTGTACCACGTTAGTCTTCTTGGTCTCTAGGTGATCTCGTGTGGGAAACAAAACCTAGCATGTCTGCTGCGTGGCTTTTAGAAGCCTGGAGCTTGCGTGGTTCTCTGTGTTTTCTCAAAGGACAGAATCTTGGAGAAGGTTTCACAACACTCCCCTTAGGCTGAGTTCCTCAGAAGAAAGACTCTGAGTTGGAGGTTTACATGCCAGAGGTTTACTGGGGGCCGATGCCGGCAGAAGCGTGAAGCTGACGGGCAGAGGGCGAAGTTGAGCCGTGACGCGGTTGCAGCAGGGCTGTCAGTGCCGTGGGGGCTCTGGAGCTGGGCGCATCCTTCAGAGTGGTCCTGCGTGCAGACTAAGGGGCTAGGCCTTTGACCCCTTCCCCTTTTGCTCCTAGCCTGGACTAGTCATCGGGTGCAGGCTGCCCTCGGAAAGGAGTGCCCTCGAGTGAGGCAGCTCCCTTTCAAGGAGGGACCCGTCTGTGAGCCGTCGGTAAGCAGCGTTCCCTGCACCTGAAGAAATGAGTACCTTAGTCCGGAAGGCATACGAACCTCTGGAGCATCCGAATCAGAATGCTTTTTAAAATGCACATTTTTGGGGTCCAGGGGTAGTAAATTGGAGTGAGGCCTGGGCATTTGCATTTTCTTCAAGATTCCCTAGGTAATTTTGATGGTCACTAGAGTTTGAGAGTCATGCTAGTACAGGACTTCAAGGTCAAAGTTTGTCTTATATTTGAAGGACCCAATTCCTGAAGGGTTGAATGTCCCTTCTTGCGTTTTAGATATAAGGATTCTATTAGGTTGATCTTCTGACTTATTAGACAGAGATTTCATTTCTTTTATTTGAATAAAATTCCTTTCATCCTAGACAAGAAATCGCTTTGAAGGCACCAGGTCAGAGGTGGAATCACTGATGAAAAAGATGAAGGAGAATCCCCTGGAGCACAAGACCATCAGTCCCTACACCATGGAAGGATACCTCTATGTGCAGGAGAAACGTAAGTGCTTTGACGGGCAACAGCTGGGGATGTACTCAGGCCTTTTGCCCAGAAGGTGGAGTGTATATCCAGTAGTGCCTGGGGACTGTAAGTGCATGTTTGAATGAATGAGAGTAATTTTTGTAGTTCAATTTCTCCAAAGGGAAAAATGACATCCACAAAGTCTTGTCTACCTCTGTGTCCTTTATGACTGGGAATTTCCTTGGGAACCTGAAATTCCTTGAGGCTCCGTGGTTGCTCTTCTCTCCCTAGTGTTACTCTACTCCTGAGGATCCTATACCCCTAGTACAGCTATATATACCATACCCTAAGCAGAGAGGCCTTGGAAAGGTCTTGCATGTTAGACCTTACTGTCTATCAACAACCAGATCCTTTGGTAGACTTAATATTTGGTGATTCCAAGCAATCATGACCTAGGCCTTTTCCCTCTTCTTCTCAATTCCTTTCACTCTACCACTTGAATTTTATTAAAAATAAAAGCAAAAGCTTACTTTGAGAATCAGGAAGACCCATTGCCCTGCAGAAGATGTCAAAGAAAGAAATGGCGGGTGCTGCCAAGATGAAATTTGTAGTGATGACTGTGTGATCTCCATAAGCATCTAAAACTAGTATCGATTGAGGATTGAGGTACTTGTGGGCTAATAATGCCCTCTTCTGCTAACAGTACTTTTTTTATTCTAAATAAAATCATTGGCGAGCACCAAGTAAAGTCAGAGACATCATCAGAACTTGACTGTGTGGCGTCTCCCTCTTTCCTGAGGGATAGTTTTGAGGGACATACTCCTTAGATGACATCTGGGCGTTGAAAGTCACTTCCATCCTGTATCTCTGGTGTCTCTGAGGTTTCCTTGTCTGCTGTTCGGATCTCCTTGAGTTCTGCTACAGCGAAAATCGGGGGTTTGAAAGTAGGTCAGAAACCCTTGATGTCTGTGCGCAGCCACAGAGCAGCTGTGTGGGAAGCGTGAGGTCACCGCATCAGATGGGAACGGTGACAAGCACTTGGAGAAGCCTTTCTGCGCTCTTTCCTCAGTCATCTTACTCCCGTCAGGAAAGAGAACGGAAACTTCAAATGCAGATTGATGATGGGAATGTGAATTAATTTCCCCAGGGAACCTCGACTTCCCTTATATTTTAAGATCCACTGGATGTAGTGTTAGTGGGAAACAGTCTTCTCTGGTCCCTGGGGGAAAGCCCTGGGTTTGCTCCATTTCCAGCCTGTGGAATCAGATTTCTGTCTATTCCAGTCCAGCTGGTGCGGAGAATATATTGCCCCTAAAATGGTTCAAGGGTAGATGAGCACTGTGAGTTATGTGTTGTGTGTTTCTCCAGTTAACGATTCGTAGCATACAGTGGACGTGTATAGTTGTTTCATAGAAAATATTGCCTTGCAGGTCACTTTGGAACTTCCTGGGTGAAGCACTACTGTACATATCAGCGGGATTCCAAACAAATCACTATGGTACCATTTGACCAAAAGTCAGGAGGAAAAGGGGTGAGTTCATTTTTTAAATTTCATATTTGATTTGCTCTGCTAACATGTACTGATTATAATGCCAAATATAAAGTAACACCTCCAATGTTTTGCTATAATTTTCCTAATTATTATACAGTGGTTCCAGGAGGCCTAGTACCCTGAAGAATAACTAAAACAAGATGATTACACTTAGCTCTAAGTTATGTTAGGAACTGCAATCAAGGAAGATCCTCGTATTTCACATATATATGGTATCAAGTATGTCAAATGTTTTTATTCAATAAATGCTAAAAAGTTCTTGGATGACCTCACCCTGAGAAACTGATTTATGTCACTCTCACTCGATAACCTGGAGAGCTGCCAGTTGGCAGTTTAGATATTTTAGTTATCTATTGCTGTGTAAGAAGTCACCCCAAAACTTAGTGACATTTAAAACAGCACCAGTTATTTTAGTATTTCCCATCGTTTGTGTGGGAGAGGAATTCAGGGAGCATTTGGATGGGTGGTTCAGGCTTGGGGTTGGTTTCTCCTGAGGTTCCAATTGGATGTGGCTGTCGCTGGAACCATGAAGGTCTGAAACAGCTCAAGCCTGGCCAGGTATAGCCCTCTCCCTCTCTCCTGGTCTCCTCTGTGCTTCTCTCCCCTCTTCTTTCTCTTTTTCTCTGCTTAGTCTCGGGGCCTGTCCATCCCACCTCTCTACATGGACTAGTTTGGGCTTCCTCACAGCATGGTGGCCTCAGGGCAGCTAACGGTTTGAGGGATGTTCCAGCAACTAAAGCAGACACTGCATTGCCTTTTGATGACCTAATGCCAGAAGTTACAAAACCTTACTTTTGCCCTGTCTGTTGGTTAAAGGTCACAAAAGCCCAGCCAGGTTCAGTGAGAGAGGACGTAAACCCTGCCTCTTGATGGGAAGAGTATCAGTCATTGTACGAAGAGCACGTGGGCCGTCTTTGGAAGAGGCAGCAGGCCACGTCGGGCTCCCAGTGTCACTGCTGTCGGGCAGCTCCTTGGACACTCGACGTTCCTCCCTCCACAGAGCTGTTGCTTCTCCCTCCTGCCTGGCCGTCTCCTCTGGGCACTCCCGTAGCAGGCCAGGTGCATTTCCTGTGGAGGGCATCTGTCTTTTCTCTTTGGCTGCTCCTAATATTTCTTTTCTTCCTTTGATATTCTTCATTCCGTTATGATAAGTCCTAGTTTGATTTTTTTTTTTTTCATCTGCTTGGGAATATTTGGCCTTCCTGGATGTGAGGTTCGATCTCTTTAGATAACTCTGGAAAATTCTTGCCAATTATCACTTTGAATTTGACTCTTCCCCATTCTTGATATTATCTCCTTCTGGAGATATTTAAGTGTTTTTAATAAAAAATATTTACATTTTTCATCTCTTTGAATCTCTGGACTACGTTCTGAATAATTTCTCTGGCCCTATCTTTAGTTTCAATAATTTTTCAGTTGTGTCTAATCCGTTGCTAGATTAGTGCTCTGTAAGCATTCCAGCCCTGGTCCTCTCTGCGGTGCATCTTGCGCAGCATGTTGAGTTTGCGCGCGTGGGGTGTTCTAGTGTAGAGGTTGGAGCACTGGCTTCGATACCCCGGTGCCCGCGTTGGTGAGGTGAGGTGCTGTTGTCATTACCGTTAGCTACCCTGCCATGCTGAGCCCCGTGCTCTCTTCTACTTCCAATTTCTCTTCCTGGCTTTCTTTTGCTTAAGCCACAATAGCGATGTTTATCAACATCTATCTCTATTCCTTCCCTGTAGCAGAGCAATAACAAAGCCCTTTCATGTTTCTTGGCAGGGGGTGGAGTTGACTTATAAATAATCTCAGGAAAACAGACATGTTAAAATATCATAACAGAGAATTTACAGGGAGAAAGAATATTAAAAATCTGTATTAATAGGTGTCCCCTAGTTTTCGTGATATGGAAACAGAGTCAGGCCTGTTTTCCTTGGATCGAGTCTTAGTCCTTTTCCAACTCTTAGTCCTAGAAATCAGCTTTGCTGAATTGTTCTCTCACATAGTCTATTTTGGGGCTTTTTATCTCGTGCTTTCCTAAGCTTTTTAACAAAGAACTCTTTTGTATTTTCTGTATTCCTTTTTCATCACACTTGAAAGTGAAGGGTGGAGACCAATTGTGCTGGATGTTTGGGACTCTAAAGACCTCACTGAGATAATCGTAAACACCTCGTTGGGTTGTGAAGAGGTTTGTGTAAGTCAGCGTGTACAGCCTTCTTGGGATGGAGCCTGACACGTAATGAAGGCTACAGTAGGACCTTGATATTATAGTAATTAGTAATTCCTTACATTTATATTATGTTGCATGCTTTTCTACGTCCTTGTCTTGTTTGATCCAATTTTCCTTCTTTTACAAAGGAGGAAATGGAGGTTTAGAGAGAGAAAATGATTTCTAAGGTCATATAACTAATGAGTTGTGCAGCTGGTACTCAAACCCTGATTCTGGGATCTGAATCTCCTGATTCTGAAGCTGTGTCTTTCTGTGAGATCACTGGTTCCTCAGCTTTATAGTGAAGGAAACATGAGGACTAACTGTCTAGAGGTGATGTCTTCTCGCTTTGCACAGAGGAAGCACGTGATGTCTGTGCATACGTGTTTGAACAAAGCTCCTAGGAGCTGGAGGTAGACAGAACATAGATAACTCAGATACCTGTTAACGTAGATAATAGGGTGTTTTCTTTCCCTGACATGTTTTTTCTCCCCCCTTACTGCCTCTCACTGTCTCTTGCATTTGGATTATTTTCCTTGGAAAGTACCCACTGTTCTCCTAGCTTCAGGCCTAGAGTTAGGAGCAGATTTGCTGTGTCCTCTCGGAGAGCAGATCCCCCTGTGGGATGAAAGAGTTTTCTTGCATCCTGCCTTCCGAGATGGGGTACCTCTGCAGGTCTGGAGCAGCCTAGTGGATCCTGTCCCTTCCCTTGCTTCAGACGCTTCTTTATTTTCCTGCTGCTCTCAGGATACAGACCACAATCCTGCCCTCCCTCCAGCCCCTTCTCATTCTGCTTGCCCTCTCACTCTGGGCATCCAGCCACACCAGCTCCCCTTCTGTCCCTCCAGGACTCTGCAGCCCCAGACCACAGGGCCTTTCCACCTGCTCTTCTCCGCCCCTTGCTCCTTTCTCCTTGCTGTATCGCCTATGAATCCTTTTAATCCCAGCTCAGGAAAGCTTTTCCTAACCTTGCAAACCTGGTCGGATCCCTTGAATTTAGGCTTTTGTAGCACAGCCTGCCTCTTTTTTTTTTTAATAATGTTTGTCATGGTTATAACTTTTCATTTATTTAAGTAGCAATTATCTATGTCTCCTATGTTTTCCAAACCATCAGTAGTTGAACGGATCACCTTTATAGATTGTTTTGATATGTGTGGTCAACCTTGGAACAGAATCTCATCTTCTTCTTTTTTCTGCTTATGTTTGATGATCCTTTTATGGATCCTGTTGCCTCCCGTTTTTCTGCGACACTGCATGTAAGCTTTCAACATGGAAGCTGGTCCATAGCCATTAAATCTGAAACATGCTTAGAAATCGCCAAGGTCAGAATCCCTTCCGTTTGGGTGTTTGCATGCATTTTACAAACTGGAGAAAGAACACTTCTCAATCTGAGAAATTAATCTTCGCTATTCAGTAAAAGACAATAGTCATAAGGATTGTGAATATAAACTGTCTCTTCCTAGGTCTTCTGTGTTTTGTGTGCTATTGTGATATTAGTGGATGGTTAAATTTTACCTTCTGCAATCACATTTCCTATTATTTCAACAAACTAGGCAAACTTGCTAATTTCCCCCCTAATTTAGAATAAAAAGATTGGCGGAGGCAGGAGAAACAGAAACCCTAACAAATTCCTAAGTGACAGAAAGAGAAAAGAAATCAGGGACAGCACATTCTATGTTTCCAGGCAATAAATTAATGCTCTGAGATGAAATTGTTGCATTCCATTTGTACAACAGAATACTACTCAGCAATAAAAAGAAATAAACTCTTGATGTGCACAACACGGATGAATCGCAGAATAGTTATGCTGAGTGACAGAAGCCAGACTAAAAAGAGCACGTATTGTGTGGTCTTTTTATATAAAATTACAGAATATGCAAACTGATCTATAGCGAGTGACAGAAAGCAGATTCCCTGTTGCCCGGGCTGGACTGGGGGATGGATCACCAAGGTGCACGAGGAAGCTTTTGGGGTGGTGGAAATGTTTGTTGGCGATGCTTTCATGGGTGTACGTAGATGTCAGAATTTATAAATTTGTACATTTGCAACATGTATAGTTTATCACACATTAATTATATGTCAGTAAAGCTGTGAAAACATACTTATCGAGTGCCTACTGTGTTCTAGGACCCTGCTGAGCTCAGGAGACAGAGGGGAAACAAAAACAGTCTCTTTCCTTAGGGGGCTTTATTTTAATTGTCATTTAATTGACATTATTTTAATTGTCACCTATGTCAACAGACATTTTCAGCTGTGATTAGTGCTGTGAGGGAAGGAGAGGTACATGGTGCTATGTGAATACATCTAGGGGTATTTGACCTGGTTCAAGGTTTCTTGGAGAAATGACTGGTCCAAGATCATAGAAGCTCGGAGTTGGGTGGAAACCATCTTCTTCAACTCCTATCAGACCTACAAATTAAGATTGTTTAAAACATATCAACAAGAATTTATCCACCACGGACTGATGCTGTACCATCATGACGCACCAGTACTAAAGATGTTTGGTTTTAAGAATAAGATGGTTTACACGTTTTAGCTGCATGAGGCTCTTGCCTGGAAAGGTTTATGATCAACCTTCTGCCTCACGTGGCCGTGAACACTCCGATTCGAGAAGCTGAAATGATTGTTCCCGTTTATGTGGCATGTTTGTCCCAGAGAGGAGCAGAGCGAGCCCACGTTCTGGCCGCCTCTTGATAGTCTGTGTGTCCCCACCAGGGCGAAGATGAATCAGTCACCCTCAAATCCTGCACGCGGCGGAAAACAGACTCCATCGAGAAGAGGTTTTGCTTCGATGTGGAAGCAGTGGACAGGTGAGTGGCCGTTGTGCTTTTCTCAGCATTGAATCTTGCTGAATTTGTCTCTCTTACCTTTTCCGTTCAGTCACAGCTTTTCTGCTGGTTTCACCTTCCCCCCGCCGTTCCCTTCCTGCCTTCTCCTTCCCTTCACCTACATCCCGCGTGCTGGATCCGGGCCCTTGCTGGTCTGCGAGGATCGGTGCAGCCTCCCTGTCTTGTAGGTTCAGCACTGCTCCCTGGCTTCGCTTCCTTTCACTGTAATGTGAGCGGGTCCGTGCTCAAGAATGTATGTTCTATCTCCAGGAGATTGGGTAGATGTTTAAAGGAAACTGACTGTTTAGCATGATCGTATCAGCTATTTGTCAATTTTTTTTTTTTACTTAAAAAAAATTAATGACACAAAAGGAATTGGCGTGGAAGAAGTTTTACTCAAATAAAAAAAAAAAAGTCAGCTTCTAGTTATAGCATTTCACCTACCAATGTGTGCACGTGTCCAGGAAAGACACCAAACCACTTGCGAAATCACAATCTTTGGAGAGAGCTGTGTGTTGTGTTCCTCAAGATTTACAGAGTCTCTCATTAAGTTGTACCATTTCATGGTGTTAAGCTAGTTTGACAACATTCCAATTCTTTGAGACACTTTACTTGGCAACAGGTTGGTTCTCTCAATGAAACCCACGTGTTAAGCTTATTCGAGCTGCCTGTTCAAGATCAGCAATGCTGGCACCAAGATCCTTAAATCTCAGCATGATGCTCATATAATGCCATTTAATCTCTCCCCTTTATTAAAAAAAAAAAAAAGCCAGACCATTTTGTCAAGCCAGTACTGACAAACTCCCCCTTCCCTGGGAAGTTTACCTGTGGTAAGCTTTCCCTGGCTCTGACGGGTCCTGAGATTGAGTACTGCATGGGATGTGCTCCTCCAGTGCGGGTGGGTGTGGACGGCCTTCTTGCGGAAGGCGTCTGCTCTGCACTGTGGCTGCTGGGGCTCCTATGGAGAGACTGTGCCCTTTTAGCCTAAATCAGAAGTTCAGGGAAACTAACTGTATCTCTTAAGCAATTTAGTCATTGCACCTTTGGCTCTCAAGCCAGGCAACCTGGGATCAAGTTTTGACTTTGCTGCATGGTGGCTGTGTGATGTTGAGCAAGTTACTTAATCTCTCAGGGACTCAGTTTCCTCATCTGGAAAATGAAGGTGGTAATAGTATCTAGTTCCTAGGATTATTGTAAGGACTTAAGGAGATAATGCATGTAAAACGCTTAGCAGAGTGGCAGGTAATAAGTGCTCCACAAGTACTAGCTGTTATTATTTGTTGCTAATGAGTTTGTCCTGCATACTTATCAAACTTGATATTGCATTTCTTTTCTGAACACAGAGAAGTAAATATAATTTGTAAAGAAAAGTAAGTGTCCCAGCCTGTCACTATGTATGGGGTGTGAGAGGGAGGGTTAGGGAGAGGGCAGTATGGGAGGTCGGTTGAGTTGGCTGGCAAAGGGATTGCACAGAGCCCTCCCCAAGCCCAAACTGCTTATTCTTGGTTTTAAACAAATCCTAGATCTGGGTGCTTTAAGCACTCATAGACATCTACTTTGCATGTGGCTTTAAGGGAATTCACAGTATTGGCATCCTGAGAGAAGGTTCAGAAGATGTGATTGTGTGGAAGCAGAGCCAGCTGTGATGCCACTCAAACACGTGGTTGCTGGAGGTGACTGTCTGCAGGGCTGTTTGGAAGAGGACACGCCTTGCTTTGCAGCTCTCCGTCAGATTGAAAACAAGCCCAGGGAGACTTTCTGAAGCCAAATTATTTTCATGTTTTCTTCTTCAGCTGTTTCCCGAGAGGTGGTAGAGAGTTGCTTTTTGGGTAATTAAAAGTCAACATGGTGCCTCTGTCTCATTCCCACCCTTGCCGGCACTTCCGGTACCTTCCCTTCTTTATGGTCCCCACCGAAGCCGCGCATGCCCCAGTTATAAGCAGAGACCAAATGTGTCACATTCAGCACACCTAGGGAGTTGATTTCGCCTAAGTTTCGGTCTCTGGTTCCCTGATACGACACAGAAGGGTTTCGGTCGTGGTTCTGACAAGGCTCTTGAGAAGCAGGAGGTGAGCAGGCGGTCCCGGGAGACATGTTCCTTTGGCTTTCTGTGTAGGTCTCCAAGATTAGTCACAGCTGGACAGTGTTTTTCTTCTCCCCAGTGCCTTTCTGTGTTTTCCTCACATACCCAGAGGGGGAACTAAGAAGAGAAGGAAAAGGTGTTTCCGCATGCTGGGTGGCGGCGTCCCTGGGAACTCTGCCCTGAGTCCTTTTCTCTTGAAGACTCCTACACTCTTCACCGGTGTCCTTCAGCAAGAAGGCAATTGCCTTGCTGTCCTGCCTTCCACAGGTTCCTCGGCTCCACCTTCTGGGCCAGAGAGGCAGACGGTCGAAAATGCATGTTTAGCACCTAGGAAATGAGGTTGGTTATATTTAACAACGTAAGGGTTCAAAATGCTTTCAGAGTATGTTAACTGTGGAATAGATTAACATTTATGTAGTGACTATTAACATTTTATTTGAGTAAGACACAAATACATGTTAAAGTGTGATTTATGTCAGTGGTCACCAACCTTTCTGGCACCAGGGACTGATTTCATGGGAGACAATTTTTCCACGGACCAGCATGAGTCAGGGAGGGGAAGGTGTGCGACCCAGTTCCTAACAGGCCTTGGCCCAGCACTTGGGGGCCACAGATTTATGTGACCTAGAATATGGGATGTTGCCGATTTTTAAGGTTGAGTGCTTTTATCCTTTCTACTTAATCTTGATATGTCGTGTTATTTTTTAATGCATGCTGTGGCCTATAGGAAGTGATATTCCAGGAGGTCAACCTTGTGAGTTGATTACATTACCCCACTCCACTGAGTAGCCTGTTCATATAAAATTACCTTCCTTATTCTGGCTACTTTTCTTTTTTTCTTTCTTTCTTTTTAAATGACTGTAGCCTTAACTGTCATTAGTTTTTAAAAAATCATCCTTTTTTATACTTTAATAAGGAAGCATTCTTGGGTGCTTTTGTATTACCAAAGCATTGAGCATTTGAAGGTTTATATTTTATATTGGTTGATTGAATAAAGACCAGATTTATCATCTTTCAAAAAGTGTCAACTCTTTGAGAGAGTGTAGTGTAAAATTTCTGGATAAAAAATGGGATGTTACCTAAAAGCACCCTTTAGGGGTAATGGTATGTGAAGCTTTATATCTGTGCAGTCACTTTGAATAATTAACTCCACTATGCAGTATCTTGTGGAAATTAATGAGCATGTGTAGGGAAAATATTTGTTTAGGCTAAAGAATCATGGTGGAAGTCTTTTGTCAGCATCCTTGGATTTATTTTTAAGAAATTTCTCCCAGATGTAAATGACATGGATATTTTCTCTCCAGTGTTTTCCAGGAGGGGCCACCAAACTATATGGAAAATAATAGAAACAAAAGACTTCTCTTGATTCACTGAATCAGTGTAGTTTCTTGGGATACAGTGTTTTCATTTGGGGAAAGGAAACAATTAGAATGCTTTATTTTTTTCTGGGATTCGCTGACTCCAGCAGAAGTCCGTGCGTTTGGAAATGTTGTGTGCGTTAAATGTTCCTTGCCCAGCACTGGCACTCGCTAGAGGTGAGCAGCAAGGACAGCGTATTAGAGATAGAGATGGCCAGGGTACTTGGTGCTCGGAATGTATTAGGGCCAAGACAAAAGCAGTCCTTGTCTTCATGGAGCTTTCCTTTGGATATGGAATACACACACATACATATTCATGCAACTAAAGTATGCATGCCAGTATGTCGAGTGTGTTCTAGCAAACCTGGAGTGCCGGAAGGATATGGGACAAGCAGGGACATTTAACCCGTTCATTCTTATTGAGAACGATGGCACGATGCAATACCCTGAATGCATACCCCTTCCCCTTCCTCTTCCCTTTCCACTCTCCCCTTTTCCCTTTCTCCCTTCCTTCCTTATTTACTGAGCATAACTGCATGCTAGAGACTCTTCTGACAATGGACGTATTAAGTTTACGAATCTATTTGACTTTCTTTAAAAGCCCTTGTCTGAATTTCTTTCATACCAATTCCGAAGTTGTCCTCCTCCTGCAAGCTTTCATGAATAGGTAAAGGGCACCAGCTTTCCTCTGAGCCAGTCCCAGCCTAGCATGTCATACCCCCTATAAACTATTATCTTCTTTCCGCCAGGTACCCTATATTTGCATAGTAATAAGCTTTCCTTTGTATTAGTCGACTTGGTGTTTAATTAGGTATGTTTTATATACTTCAGTTCTAAACGTCTGTCTCAGCTGATTTACTTCCAGAGGCAGAAAACCATTATTTTATACAGGCTTTAATACAGTCCTATGTGCATATGCTTGTTCAGCTTTATTTTTTATGGTGATGCAATTTGGAGATGCACAAGTTCCTTCCTTTGGGACCTTAGTGAACTATTGTGTAAGAGACTAGAGGAGATTAATTCTATTAGTTGCTACTTAAACTAAAACTTCAGCAGCTACACATATAATCTGCATTTGTGTAGAAATTGGGGAAAACCCCAGGGAAATGGAAGCTTGGTTGAAGTCAGAATAGCAGAGACTAGAAAAATTTATGGAACTGAAAAATCTACTGGAACCCTCTGATCAGTCGCACTGTCATTCCGAGTATGTTTGTATAGCAGGCCGCATGATGCACGTGGAAGATGAAAGCTGCTCTACGTTTGAATTTGGGATCTGTTCCTTACTAGTGTGTGACCCCGGGGAAGTGTTTCAACCACGTGTGTAAATTAGGGCTACTTGTAACTAACTTGAAGGATTGTTTTGAAGATAGAGTGCCATAACATTCGTCTCTGATGGAATTCTGTCGGAAAAGGTGTGCTTCTGAATTTTTTTTCCCCTCTACCTGGGACATTATTGTTCCTATGGTGAACTTTTCACTTTGGTAGATGTTTCTGTGGGCGCACTTTTTGTCTCAATGGCATTCCTTTTCCTGTAGTATCATGACTTTTCAAGATATCCATAAGCTGAGAGTGAATATAGGTGCATTAAGGATATATGCAAAGGGCCTCCTGGGGGGAGATTCTATTTTCAAACTATGTATGTGATAACCTGTTATTTATACATATTTCCTGTAAAGATTAAAAAAGTTTTATGCTCCCATCTTCCAATTTATGGTCTCAAGAGAAACCATACTAGTTTTAAATTAAAATAATACTATTGCTTTTAGCTTGGTATGTGGTTTGTGTGCGTGAACTGGTTTGCATGTCTTTGTGAAATTGTTTGACTGTGAGATTTTGTGTTTTCCAAAAAGGATTGTCTTATGTAACAGACTTTGTTTCAGCATTCAACCTCTAGATGGCAGTTTTGTGTATGTATTAGTAACTGTTAGAACGTCCAGTTGAAAATTAGCTATCCTTTACACATTGACAATTAGGAGTCTGTGTGAGTGTGTGTTTTCTCTGTAGAGGAAATTGTCATGTGAATATTATTTCTTAAAGGAATAGAGTATTCTAAATGACTCATTTTTCTTTAGAAATTCCTTCCTCCCACCCTTTTACCATGGATCATTCATACCCACTTTCCTGCAAAAGCAAACATGCTCAGTTAGTCAGGCTTCTGTTTAAACGTTACCTTTTACCAGGCTTTTGGAACTAAAGTACCAGGCTCTTTGCTTCGGGAACGGCTTATTTGTGATGGTGAAGAAAGCGGACGAGCGATTTCACTGTCTGATGTGTGCTGAGAACCTGGCAGTCCTACTTTTTCCTCTTGGTGCAGTGTGCCTTTATCTTTTGCAACAGATGAATCCATTTTTCCTGGTTTCGTGTTTCCCCTCCCTCCCCTTCTCACCCCTTGTTTGAAATAATATTTGATTTTGCCTTCCTGCTGCTTGGATTGGAGTGCTGGTCTCAATGCCGTTGACATTTCAGGCAGGAAATGGCTTTTTCCTTCCTCGGAGGGTGTTATACTGCTCTGACTTCCATGGCTTGGGTTGGGGGAGATATCATACTTTCAGAATTGCTTCTTGGCCGTTCTGGAAAATGAGCTAGTTGAGGAGTTCTTGGAATCTTTAGAATTCATGCAGTTTGAACTTGTCAGTGGGTTTGGTTTTTGTCTTTAATTAGAGCATGCTTGTTTGCTGTTTTATTCTGGTTTAAGGAAGAAGGAGATGGGACGGTTAACACCCTTGATGGGAGGGGACTGAGGCCACCATATTCTACTCTCAGTCTGCAGAGTGAAATTTGAAGTTTTATTGACTGAGTATAACCAGTTTATTTGCCAATTTCTAAATAGGAGTTTTTAAAAAATCTAAACTAAAATTTTGCTGTTACGTAAATCTGAAGAGAAGACACAATTTAACCAGTAAATTCAGTAAATTTCTATTCATTGTGAGATAGAATAGTAAAAATGAAAAAAAAATAAATGAACCAGAAGATGTATTTTCATAGTTTGTTATCAGTAACAGTAACAGGTATTTGCATTGTCCTTGAGTCTCACTCATCCCGTCAATGAACAGTGCTTTGTCGCTGTGCAGTGTGTCAGAGTGTGCTTACTCCTATGTCCCTGGTGCCTAGCGTCATGGCTGGTGCATAATAATAGCTCAGTCAATATCTGTGACGTTTAAGAGCCATACAATTTAATATGCTAAAGATTTCTTTGGGCTTCGTGATGTTCTACGACTCGAGTCTCTCATAAAATAAAAATGTAATGACTTTTCTGATGTGGTCAGCAATATTTACTCTTTAGACTATTATTGTTGCTATGGTCCTCATTATTTTAGGACCTTTCCTCTCAAGAGGTCAGTGCTGCAGGCTTTAATAGGTTATGATTCATTTATTAATTAGGATCACGTCCTTTCTAAATAATTGATCAGAAGCTATTGCTAAAAACTTCTTAGGGGGGTGGGAGGGAGACTTCTTTCTTTCCTCCCTCTCGGGAGCCGTCTTCCTGGATCCCGGGGCACATACATCGCATGCACACGGGGGCAGTGCAGCATTGTGGTTAGGGTACGGGCTTTGCTTTAGAGTCGGGCACACCTGGGTTTAAGTTCAGACGTTGGCGCTTGGCATTTAACAGCAGTGTGACATTGCGCAAGTAGTTTCCTCGAGTCTCGGTCTTTTCGCTTTTAAAAAGAGGCATAATAAAAGTACCTACTTCATACAGTTACCACAAGGAATAAATGATGATGCAAGTAAAGTCCTTAGCATAGTGGCTGGCACATAATACACACTCAGTAAACCTTAGGTATGGGATGGGGGCTGCCAGTTTGCAGCAACTTCTGGTTTTTCTCTCACTGTCTCTCTCACCTTTACCCCACCCAGGTTATCTTGGCATGTTATGAATTCTTCTCACGCACAGAGATCTGTGCACCAGGGGCCTCAATGATTTATTATATCAGTACATGCAGACTGATAATTGCAAAAGTTATGCAGATTCATAACTTTTTGTCTCCAAATAGTAGATTAACGTTGCCCTCCAGGGATGGCACTGAGGCCTTGAGTATTGGAAGAAAAAGAGAAGTAGCCCAAGTTCCTCCTTTGTGGATAAACTGGAGATATTCTGCTGAGTTTGACTAGGGGGTGAGCAAGAGTACAGGCATGCATCATTTTTGGTCCTAGTGCATGAGATGACATTATAACGTGCTGTGATAACCTGGGTAAAGCTCAGGTACAAAGAGGTAGAGAGAGATAGACACCGGAAGTTGCAAACTGGTGGTCCGGACATTTTCAGTTTGGCGTGAATAGTATTTGAGGCAAAATTTTAATATTGAAAACAATCTGGAACTGCTGATCATGCTTTCCCATATGCCAGCTGGTAGTTGAGCTGAATGGCAGATACTTCCTTTAGGTGGGACATGTACTCTTCCCTCTGTTGCCCCTCTCCCCCGTGAAGACAGGTGATAGCTGTCTTTTTGCTTTGCATTTGCGCTGTTGTTTTTCCCACAGAGGGGAAATACTTCTTTGTTCTTATGTTTCTATCCAAAAGTGAAGGTACAAGAGAAAAAAACCCAAAGGGCTACATGTTTTAAAGAATATGAGACCAAGCCTATTTTTCTTAGGGGAGTAAAGAACTTCTGATCCAGTTTCTCTCATTTTGCTTACTTACCTGGTCTTCATAGACATTCGAATCTATAATCTCAAACAAACATGGAAAAGATGTTAGTCTTCAAGATTATTCTACGTGGCTTTGGCCATGTCTTTGTGTAAATTAAGATCCACTGAACCCTATACCCTTGCCGCTATCCAGGAATTGTTAGGAATCGCTTTTCCCAGTAGCTATTTAGAAACAAAGGACCACTTCGCCTCCATGGCACTTGCAAAGCTCTTTTCACCTACGGGTGGCAGCCCATTCTTCTGGCCTTCATCCTTTCTCTTTGTCTTCCTATATACGCACCGTGGGGCAGGTTTCACACAGGCTGTGAGAATACGTGTTTCTGTGGGTCCTTGTTTTAGTCTGAACTCGACCCTTAAATGTGCAGTAGTGTGGATGGAAGGTGGGGAGTAAACTCTTGCCAACAGAAGATTTATAGTCTCATGAAGGAGTAAACCCTAGATCTTCAGAGGTCGATTTAGAAAGAACAGTACTGTTAGTTTCTGAGTGTGTTTGTTTCAGTGGGGTGGAGTTAGTCACAGCATTTCCGTGTCCTGTAGGAAGTGGGTAGATTGCCAAACCACTGAGATCACTGTTGTTGACTCAGATTCAGGAATAAAGTTAAAGTAGGAAAGCTGTCGAGTACCCTGGAATCGGGGCTGGTTGTGATTCTACTTGCGCTTGGCTGCTGAGAAGGCTGACAGCAGTGGCCCCATGATCCCGGATGTGTCGCTCAATGATACATTGCTTCCCCTGGGCTCTTTTTGGGGGCCAGGGCTGGAGGAGATACGGTGGTGGGTAGCAACTTGCCCTGTGACAGATGAAGAGCTGTTTTCTGCAAGGCTCCTGCAGTGTGAGAACTGGGTGCCAGCTTAGAGAAAATTCCAGATCCTCTCAAGCTGACTCAGATACAGCACTAACCAAGGATGTATTCAGAGTGAAAAGGATGTGCTGTATTTTAAGCAGAATCTTAGCATTGAGCTCTACAAAGGATTAAGTCGTTTGCTCTTTCTCTCTCATCTGGTGCGTGGAGGGAGCTCCTCAGCAGATTTTCTAGAACTTGCTAAAGACCTCTTCTCTGTTCTTACGGGTCATCAGACATTAATTTCAAAAGGGAGTAATAGGCGACTTTGATGCTTTACTCAGGAGGGAAAGGAAATGTCCACGGTGTTAGAGCAGGTGTGTCCGTTTAGCCCTGGCCCTGCATGCTTTGTGGTGGAGGCGTGATTTTCAGCGCTGCGTGTGAGTGTATCAGCAGCACCGGTGGGTTGTTTCTTTTCCATTTGAAACTACACACACCTGCCCTTCTCCAGCCATAATTTTAACACTGCCCCATGCTTGCCATCCTGTTCCTTCTCACCCCACCTCCACCTGCCCCTGTGATAACAGCTAGTTTTGGGAGCATTTATTGTGTGCCTGACACTTTGAAATGCCCTTTATACTTCTCATTTAACCTTCACAACATGCCCTGAGGTGTAATCTGGTGGACAAGTAATTGAACTGCTCTCTACTACTGTTCTTTAAAATACAGATAATAAGAGTAGCATAGGGCAGTTGAATTGCTAGTCCACCAGGGTTACACGGCTAAGAAGCACCGGAGTCAGGATAACTAAGGAGCCTAAGTTGTTGATGAGAAGTCTTATCTCTTGGGTATTTAAAAGTTTTTTTATCGAGGTATAATCACAGTAAAATACACAAATGTTAAGTCTGTATTTTAATGACTTTTTACGCGCACACGCCTCTGAGTAGCTACCCAGATCATGATATAGAACATTTCTACCACTCCAGGAGGTTGCCTTGTGCCCCTTCCGAGTCATTGCCCACATCCCTACCCCCAAACAAAATCACTCTTCTGACTTCTGTCACCGTAGAGGAGTTTTGCAAGTATGTGAGCCTCATATAAATGGAATCATACAGTTTGTAGTCTTTTGTGTCTGGCCTCCTTTCCTCATCTGTCTATGACCTTCATTCATGTCACACGTAGCAGTAGTTGGTTCTTTTTTATTATTGTTGTTCCATTGTTTAAATATACAGTAATTTATTCTCTTATCGATGGCTATTTATTGTTTTTGCAACTTTTGGCTATTATGAATAAGACTTCAAGCATTCTTGAATGTGCCTTTTGGTAGACGTATGTACTCATTTCTCTTGATTATATATGTAGAGGTAGAGTTGCTGGGTCATAGGGCAGGTGTATGTTTAGTTTTAGCAGATATTGCCAAAGTGGCTTTGTCAATTCTCCCACCAGAAATGTATGAAAGTTCCTGTTGCTCTGCATTCTTGCCAATATTTGGTATCGGTGGTCCTTTGAATGCCCTCCGTCAGGGGCAGGGGTCTTACCTCATTGTGGTTTTAGTTACAGTTCCCTGACGAGTAATCAGTTTGGGCCCTGTTTCTTATGCGTGTTTTCTTATGCGTGTTGGATGTCTACTTTTATGAAGTGCCTATTCAAATGTTTTATTGAATTGGGTTCTTTTTCCTCCCTTATTTATTTGTAAGTATTTGCTGGAGATATATATTACAAATACCTCCTCTCACTCTGGTTTGCCTTTTCACTCTTTTAATAGTATCTTCTGATGAATGCAAGTTCTTCGTTTTGGTGAAGTCCAATTTATCAATACTTTGTGTTTAGTGCTTTTTGTGTTCTTTAAAAAAACTCACTGCCTTTCTGTCTCTTGAGTATTTTGAGACAGAAAAAATGTGGAGAACCACTGTGGTAGAAAGTAAGCCCAGTTTCACAGGACACCATTGGATTCATGCTTCTGGATTGGCTGTTTGCCTGGAGTGGTATTCTGAGTCCTCATAGTTATGAAACACTTTAGGTTTTACCAGAACCCTTTACCATTCAGTCTCATTTGATCCCTTGCAGGAGTTCACTGAGGTTCTCGCAGGAGTACGTGGCCAATTTTGACACCAGAGGCCAACACGAGCTCCCTGGGGTCTGTAGTGCCTTCCTATGTGCTGTGGCATCACGTACTCTTTGTATTTACATCCTGCTCTGTAACTTGCTAGCTCTGTAATTGTGGACAAGGGTACTTAACCATTCTGAGCCTTAGTTTTCTCATCTGCTAAATGGGAGTAATGAGAATATACTTAAACTCATGACACAGCGGTGAAGATTAAATGAATTAACTTGTATGTACTGCTTGGTACAGCAGCTGGAGCACAGTGCCGGGTTATCATTATTGCCGTTCTCTCATTATAGTGTCTGATAGGCTCATGGTTCTTTGTGGAACAAGAAACTGATCATTGCACTAGCTCTGATCATTTACTCCATTTCTCTTTCATAGTTTTATATTTTCCCTTCCTCATTCCACATCTCCCCCCTGCTTGCTCTCCCCTTCCTCTTTCTCTCTTGCTGTGAAAAACCACGTGTATTTCAAACATGAACTAAATTGACACCCTGTAAGAGAAGGTCTCGACGTATGCTATCTTACAGAGACTGACATGGGTCATTGAGGGTTTTGCTTGTTTTGTTTTGTTTTGAGGGATGATGGTTAGTGGGGATATAGGGAGGGTAAATATGGAAAGAAAGCTATTGCTTGATTAAAAAATAAAGGGAGTTGACCCTTTTATCTTGGTTCTAGGAAATTCACACGCAAAAGATTTGTATAATGGCGGTTTTACTTGTAATGAAGGAAAAGGAGCTTGGAGCCAAATGAGCGTTTTCTAGATGCCTAGAAAGGATAGTGCTGTGGTCCAGATGTGCATATGGAAAGCCGAGAGAAAATCACCTGAACTTAGGGTGTCAAATCCATTTTATGCACCATCTGCCCCCCCCACTCTCCTTCCCCCTGAAAAGGGATCAAGACCACATGTGGAAAAGAACTTGTATTTTGATATGTCTTCTTGAAATAAAAACAAATCCTGTTGATTTTCCTGGTTACCAAGGCTACTTGGCCCTCTGCTCACAGCCTTTGGGTTTGTCTGAACTTCCTCTCTGTGGCTCTGGGTGGAAATGTCACACTGTGTGCCATGAAGCTGATGTGGCATCTGCCAGGCCCCGAGCCCTCGGTGGGTAGGCGGCACTTGCACGCTCACTCTTTGCCACTGAGCACCCGGCGGGAGAGGAATTGGAGGCACGTGGGCTCCTTGGCCCCACTGTTTGGAGGAGGAGGGTGTCTCTGTTCTCTCACGCAGGGGGAACAGGGAAGAAAAGCGTGGCTGGAGGGGACTGTGCATCAAGATCGCATGGGGAGTTGGTTAAAATCTGGGTTCCCAGGCCCCACCCAGAAGTTCAGATTCAGTAGGGTAAGATTGGGCTAGCAAACTCCATTTTAAGGGAGTGCCCAGTTCTGAAGCAGGTGTAACACCTCGAGCAACACTCAAAGACCCAGGGCCGGGGACTTGGGAGTCCTACAGTGGCTGGACTGCAGCTTCATAGACTGTTTATTAAAAAGCCTAAAACTTTGCATTTGGGTTTTTGAAAGGTGGAAGACTAGAATCCATCCATCGTGCCCCCAAACCGCAGGGGCACTTCTGCACGGGCTGCAGACACCAGTGGGGCCGGGGCACCGAATGGGCGGATGGTGTGGAGTGGGCACTTGGGTCTGAGCAGGAGAATTTCTGAGAAGGGGAGGTAGAGTCCAGGCAGCTGCTCATGGAGAGAGGAGTTATTCCATCTCCTGAGTCATCTTTGTGTTACGGTGCCTGTGCCCGGTGTGGCCTTCACAGCAATGACCACCCTCTCGGGGATCTGTGTCCCACCCGTCCTCAACACACCTGCCATCTAGCCGCTCACCCTCCTCCGACCCACTCACACCCCCCGCTCGGCTCCTCTCTCCCTGCCCCACTGCCTCTGACTTGCTCTCGCTCCTTTCTCAGTCACGATACACACGCACACGCTCACACCCCCACCCTGATGCCCTTCATATTTCCAACCCCTCTGTACCTACGTGATCACATCTTTGAACATTTTTTCTTGGAGGATGTTGAGGGATGATCAATGAAAGCAAGCAAGTGTGATTTTTGAAATATGTTGGATATAAGGAGGTCTAGCATATCCACTGGAACTATGGAAATAAGCCGGGAGCAGAGATTATAGGTGGGTCAGAATTAGCAGGCTTGGGTGCTTGTGGGGCTCAGGCTCGTGCTGCTCAGGGTGTTTCCGGCCTGCGCGTTTGCTGCGGTGTTGCTGCGTGAGCGTTGGCGGTACTTGTGGGCTCGGATGGTGATAGAACCTCAGTTCTCGCTCGCTGGGCCTCTTGCTCTTCTTTAGGCTTTCTCCAGCTGTAAAGATGAGGGTTTTAATCAGTAATTCTTTCTTTTTCCTTTGTTTCTTTTTTTCTTTTTTCTTTTTGCCCATAAATTGCTGGCAAGTAATTCTTAACTTTTTGAGGGTTGCGGTCCTCTTTGAAAATCTGGTGGACGGTTTGAATTGAGTTTCAGAAAAATACACATACATTTGTGGTTGGTTTGGGAACACTTTGGGATCCATCTGTGGACTTTAAGTGAAAAACTCCTGCTTTAATGAGCATAGAGGTCATTTTTATGTCACAATCTCTTTTTCTCGTGGAGTGCCATATGTAATGGGAAGTCAACAGATACCATTTGATATTGCGTGCATGTCTTCTAGAGGATTTGTGCTCAGTTTTAAAGAACAAGCAGATGTCAGTAAGTGAAAAGATCTAATGCATGTAAATCACTTACCACCTGACATGGTTAACTATTCATTTTTTAAAAATACTGTGCGCATTTAACATAATCACAACTACAAAGCTGATGGCCTCCTAAAACTTCTCCATGTCAAAAGCGGTTTAGAAGCATTGGACTAGATATTGGGGGATGAGGGTTGGATTTTTCCCCTCTTTTAACCTTGAGTCCAATAATTCCATTCGCTTCAACAAGTGCATTCACTTTATTGCATTCCTGCTATGAGTGAAACACTGTTAAGCATTTCGAGGAATTGAAATGAATAAGATTTCAAGGAATGAACAATGTCTAGAGGAATCACTTTACTTTTCTGTGTCCCTTACCTGTAAAATATCTTCTGTATTCCTTCCTGGCCCTCTGAGGGAGATGAGCTTACTCAGAGGGACTTGGGTAGGTGGCTTTGCTTTCTGAGACTAGCAGGTGGCTTAGAATAGTGAGTGTGGTGCCTCTCTGTGTGGTGTTAATGCTGGCAGCCATTCATTCTGTTGAGTGAGTGTTTAAGGTTCACCTTTGTCCGTCTCTCCACATGTGGCTCGGGGTTCACATCCGTGTCCCTCCTTTCTCCACAGGCCAGGGGTTATCACCATGCAGGCGTTGTCAGAAGAGGACCGGAGGCTCTGGATGGAAGCCATGGATGGCCGGGAACCTGTAAGTAACAATTCAGGGAAGTCAAGCAAGAATAAAGGTCCTGAGTTGTTTGCTTCCCTAGTGCAGTGATTTTTACTGTTGTTCAAAAGCCTTGGGTCCTTGAAAGCAATGTACCAGAGGTAGTTTTTTATTCCTAGGTTGATGTTGTGGATATTGGGATTCCGTGTGTAAGTATTATAGTTCCTGAGCTTTGGCCTGGCAGTCCTACGGCATGGGTTCTGCAAGTGTCTCGGTCTCTTAAAGGAGGCAGAGTCCAGTCTGTCTTACTGAATGTTTATTGACCATATGATATCTCCAAAAAGTAGGGTGCAAAGCTTTATCTCAAATCCATTTAAATGGGATAAATGCTCATTACAGTGTGTACAGGTTATGCAACATCTTTTATCGTTGCCTTCTGTTTCAACCTCCCATCACCGTAGGAACTCACATCCCATTATAAGCAGTGGGACGTTATCAGGGTAGATGGAAGGAGTTGAGCCTGGTGATGTGATCCCTGCTGCCATTTCACAGATGCTGGCCTCAGCTGGATGATGTAATCTTGTGGTTGTTCTGCATCTTGTGACGTGTAAAACCCATGTGAGAGCCCTGGGGAGGTCCCTAGAGCCAGAGTAGTCCTCTTACTTTGGTGCCAAGGATCTCAACTCCAGTGTTCAGGAAATATCAAGGTTAGGGAAATCCTAAGAGTACAGTCTAATATCCATGTCTTACCAATGAAAGATAAAAAGAATCTACAATGCCAGAGGACCAGTAGTTGACCCTTGCAAAGGCACTGTCCAAAGAGGGGAAATGTGTGCAAGGAGAAAGCAGGTCATGGAGAGCAGGTCCATTGACTATCAACTGTGTGTGTCAAGTTGGGTGTGCAGTATAGACGATTCCAGCTCACTTGTGTGTCTCTTTCTCAGCGGACCCTGGTAAGGTGATCTGGCAATGTAGGTTAACATACCTTTCTACTTTCACTGTATTTTATACAAACATGGGACTCAATTCAGTCGACTACGCATAAACAAATAACTGGTGTTTGCATAACATTTACTAATATAGAGCAAGATTTAATGAACTATTTAAAGATTTAGGCACAGTTTGCTAAACTATAATTAAGCTTTGTTTAATGTCAATTCTTCTCCTGGGCTAAAATGTAAGATAGCTCTCTGAATGCATTGTTATCCATAGAAACTCCCTCAAAATAAGATACACATTTCTACCTTTTGGGCTTTGTGGGCACAATAGCTGCTTGATGTCAGAGGCCTTTGAAAGCAGCTTCCCAAATAGTTCTTCTTTGCTAGCATCATCTACCACCATTCGTTGAGCACAGTTTTGCATGTTAGGTGCAGGATTGGGCATGTTATATCTCTTAAACCATTTATTTCTCTTAGTACTTAATGAAATATGTGTTATGATTCCATTTTATAGATGAGGAAACTGAGGCTTAGAGAGTTTACTATCTGTGCAACTAGGGGCACATCATTTTTTAATTAAGTGATTGTATTAGTAGGGTATAGGCTAGATTGCTAGAACAGAGAGATTCCCAAGTACAGTGGCTTAAGTAAGATAGGCAAGTGTATTTCTCTCTAAGAGCCCAGAAGGGAGTGGTCTATGCCTGGCAGATGTCACTCTGCCATCCTCAACCCATGACTTCAGTCATTGCCATTTTCCAGCCAGAAAATGGAGATGAATGAGTCCAGGGAAAACATTTTGAAGGACCCAGCAGTGCACTCATCACTTCCATTGGCCCAGACTTAAGGATCTGGCCGCATCTATCTGCAAAGGAGGGCGGGAAATCTAGGCTGTACATAGGCAGCCAGGACCCAGGGCATATTATTACTTTAAGGAAGAAGAGGAGAAAGGATACTGGCTTGTTAGCAAAGCTAGAATTTGAACCCATGTCTAGCCCTGGAAGTATTTGGTTTTCATCTTTAGTAGAAATAAAATGTCAAATTGCCTTCTAAGAATTCTCACTCAGTTCATTTTCATTTTTATAATACTTTCACTGACTCTTAATGATTCTTCAACTCATAGGGGAGGAAATACCCAGGGGAAAAAAAAAATCCTGTTACGGCGTGCTATTCTTGGTATGGATTAAAAAAAAAAAAAAAATCCAAAAAACTGCTGCCATTTTCCCCTGGACTTCTAAAACTGCTTCACCAACTGCATTTTAACCTGCCTCCTCCTCTCTCTCCACACCACTTGATATTTGTCCTCTGTGTATAATTGGTTTTCTTACTAACCACTTCAGTTTTCCTGTAGATTAACATCTGGCTTCTGCAGATGGAAAGCGTCCTGTTTGAAGGAACATCTCTTCGCTCCAGAATGTACACATTGAAACAAGTTTAAACACAAAATAATTCTGTTTCTAAACATATAAAATTATTTCCGCACAGGAGTATATGGCTTGCACTGAAAACCACACCTCTGTGTACTTTTTAGTGTCCTAAAAAGAGATAAATACAAGACAAATGAAGCATGTGTAATCGACAATCCTACTAGGCTTAATTTTGTCTTCCATTGCTGAGCGCCTCCAGGGAACATTACTGGAGATATGTGCCCACTAGACAATTAGCATCTTCGATTTTAATCACCGTCTCCCTAATTAGTTAAACCTGTCTCCTTGAGTGTTTCGTATTGCTCTGCTTAGCTCTTTCTCTAGCTGGTCCTGGAGCAGTTTTCTTATTTTAAGGAAGTTAATGCTATCACCTATCTTCTGTTTTTATGCTTCCATCTCAGTTGTTCTGTGATGGATTATTCAGTGTTGGATTTTTTTTTTGCGGGGGTGGGGGATAATTTTGGTTTCCATTCTTTTTGTTCTTTCAACTTTCAATAATACCTTAGGATGGTTGGTTAGGGAAAAAAAAACAACACCACCAAAAACCCAGTGAGCCCCAAATCAGTTGATTTTGCAACATTTAGTTGTTAAATAAATCATAATTTTTTTTAGTATGCAATCATAGTCTAATGTAAAGAAATGTTTGATGTTTTTATGGTATTGATGGACATATAATGCAGGAAGACGTTAGAGTTGATTTCCTGTAATGAACATTATGGATTTTTGTCTATGTATTGAATTTGAATTCTTTTAGTTCAAATGAAAGAAACCCCATTCAGACTCGCCTGAGAAAAAGCTGGATTTATTGCTTTACGTAACTGACAAATACTAGGGTATAATAGTTTCCAGCCCATCTGAATCTGGGAACTTACATAATACTGGAGTTGGTTTCTTCTTCCGTGTTGGCTTCATTTTCCCACATGTTCTTTTCATATAGTGGTGAGATGCTTCCTTACGATGCCAGGCTTCATTTTTTTTTTTTTTTTTTGAGACAGAATCTCACTCTTTTGCCTGGGCTAGAGTGCTGTGGCGTCAGCCTAGCTCACAGCAACCTCAAACTCCTGGGCTCAAGCGATCCTCCTGCCTCAGCCTCCCAGGTAGCTGGGACTACAGGCACACACCACTGTGCCCGGCTAATTTTTTTTTCTATTTTTAGTTGTTTGGGTAATTTCTTTCTATTTATAGTAGAGACGGAGTCTCGCTCTTGCTCAGGCTCGTCTCGAACTCCTGAGCTCAGGCAATCCTCCCGCCTCGACCTCCCAGAGCGCTAGGATTACAGGCGTGAACCACCATGCCCGGCCCAGGCTTCATTTTATTAAGAACAGGGGTCAGCAAACTTTTTCCATAATGGGCTAGACAGTAATTTGATGTTGTAGCTCAAAAGCAGCGGAGGATGATATGTAAATGAATGGGTGTGGTCGTGTTTCAATAGAATTTTATTTACAAAAACAGATGGCAGCCATATTTGGATCATAGGCCATAGTTTCTTGGTCCTTGATCTCTAAGTGTAGTGGGGAGAGAGCTTTTGCATAATAATTTTTAAAAGGTCTCATATTTGAATTTTATGGGCTAAATATAATACTTGGTCCAGAGGACGGGGGTGGATAAGTTGACCGGACCTGACTCGCCTGTGCGTTGCACTGGAGCTATATAAATGGTGGAGAAAGGTTGGCCCCCTCTGAGAGAAAAAGCATTATTATAGAGGGTAGTGGGTAGACACTAGGTAGAAGACCAGCATAGTTTCTTCTTACCCTGAGATCTATATTCCATTAAATTTATGCTCTCTCACTGGGGTGCTTGCCTCAAGTGAGATGTCTCTCACTTTTTTTTGTCATTGGCATTGGTGGCAATTGTGTAGTAATACTTAGGTTTGTGGAGCTTCCCATCTCTAGCTATGACATAAGGGAGAAGTCCGTCCCTAGACTTAAACGTGTCATGTGTATTCTAAAGCTGGCCAAAGGTAAAACCTCCAAGTTTACCACTAACATCACACTTAGGGTGAAACATCGAATGCTTTCCCCCTGAAACTGGGAGCAAGACAAGGGCGTTTGCTCTCACAACTTAACCGAGGACTGGAAGTTATAAAAGGCATACAGATTTGGAAAGAAACATCTAAAACTGCCCCCGTTTTCAGATAACATAATTGTCTATGTAGAAAAATCCCCCCAAAAACATAAAAACAAAAACCCCTCCTAGAATTAGTAGGTGAGTTCCTCAGGGCCACAGGATGTAAGATAAACATACATAAAATCAATCATGTGTCTATATACTGGCCATACGCATGTGGTGAACAAAGTTAAAAACATAACACCATTTATGGTCACTCTCCCCAAATATAAAATGCTTACGTATACATCTAATTAAACATATAGAGGGACCTATATGCTGAAAATTACAAAGCACTGATGAAAGAAATCAAAGATGATGTAAGTAAGTGGAGAAACATTTATGGATCGGAAGACTCAAACAGAGTAATGATGTCAGTTCTCCCCAAATTGATTTATAGGTTTAATGCAATTCTTATCAAAATCCCTGCAAGATTTTCTATAGATATAGACCAGCTTGTTCTAAAATTTATACGTGATGGCACAGAAACTGAAATAGCTAAAACGATTTTGCAAAATAGAATGAATTGGGAGTAATCACTCTACCCTAAGACTTCCTTTAGGGTGTCAGTATTGAAGACTGTGATATTGACAGAGGGATAGATGCATGGATCGATGGAACAGAATAAAGGACCCAGGAATAGACTCACAGATATGCCCAATTGATTTTTGACAGAGGTGCAAAAGCAGTTTAATGGGGGAAGGATAGTTTTTTCAAGAAATTGTGCTATTTAGAACAACGCACATCTATAGGCAAAAAATGAGCTTTGACTTAAACCTCGTATCTTATACAAAAATTAATTCACAGTAGATCATAGATTTAAATATAAAATGTAGCACTATAAAACTTTTAGGAGAATGTGTGGGATCTAGGGCTAGATGAAGAGTTTTTACATATAATACCAAAAGCATGACCCATAAAATAAAAAATGGATAAATTTTTCTTTATGAAAATTAAAAACTTTTGCTCTGTGCATGAAATACCCTGTTAGGAGGATGAAAAGACAATCTATAGAATGGTAGAAAATATTTGCAAAAAATGTATCTGATAAGGGACTTACATCTGGGATCTAAAAAGAACTCTCAAAACTTAACAGAAAAATCCAGTTAGAAAATGGGCAAAAGACATGAAGAGACGTTTTACCAAAGAGCTGCAGTCCCCATCCCCCGGGCTGGGCTGAGAGCTGGCACCTATTTGTGGCCTGTTAGGAACCAGGCCACACAGCAGGAGGTGAAAGGTGGGTGAGTGAGCGAAGCTTCATCTGTGTTTACAGCCACTCCCTCCCCACCCTTCATTCGTGGAAAAATTTCTTCCATGAAACCAATCCCTGGTGCCAAAAAGGTTTGGGGACCACTTCCAGAGAGGATATACAAATGGCAAATAAGCACATGAAAAGATACTCAATATGATTAGCCATTAGGGAAGTACAGACTAAAACCACAATGAACTATCACTACACACCTAACAGAATGCCTAAAAGTAAAAATAGTGAAAATACCAAATGTAGGCGAGGATGTAGAGAAACCAGATCTCTTATACATTGCTGAGGGGGGGAATGTAAAATGACACAGCTGCTCTGCAAAGTTTCTAATAAAACTAAATATGCCTTACCACTCGACCTAGCAATTGCTCCAGGGCATTTATCCCAGAGAAATGAAAACTTCTTTTTTTCACACAAAAACTAATATGCAAATGTTTGTAGAAACTTTATTCACAGTAGCTCCAAACAGGAGCCAGTACAAATGTCCTTCAGTGGGCGAATGGTTAAACACGCTAGTACGTCCATACGATGGAATACTGTCGGCAATAGAAATGTCGATGCGGCAACTGGGTGCATCTCAGGGGCATTACGGTAAGTGAAAGAAACCTAGTCTCAAAAGGGGACGTATGGTGCATGCTTTCATCTTGTAACATTTTGGAGTCACAGTTACAGAGATGGAGAATAGAGT